>PVHT020000035.1:744033-786263 GCA_004024745.2 Catagonus wagneri | reverse complement strand
GCTGGCCCGAGGCTCCCTGGTGGAAGGCGGGTGCCACTGCACGGACGAGCCAGGCGGCCGGCGCCGGGGAAAGGGGAACGCAGAGGGCCTCCCAGCGGCTGAAGAGGTGAATCCCAAAGCCTGCGCATCTCCGCGGCGCGCGCAGCTCGGCCTCCGACTTGGCTGGCGGGGCGGGGGGAGGAAGGCTGGGGAAATTCCCCAACCTCTACCCGACTGCTTCACCCAGCGCGAAATGCTGAAGAAATTCCCGCCAGGGAATGTATTTTCCCTTGCAGACCTCCGTTCTCCCCGCCCCTCGCCCCGAGGATGGCATTTTCGTTTTTCAATATGTTGTCAATGACACCCCTGAGCACCTTAGCGAGAGAGCCTGGTGAGCACGGAGGAAATGTTCATTAGTGTCACAGGGAAACGTGGGGTGTGTGTGTGCGCGCGCGCGGGTTGGGGGAGGACGGGGAGGGGGGAGAGGAAATCACACCGTCAGCTCCTAAAGGGCAGGCGAGTGTCAGTCTACCTGCCCGCCTGAGTTGTGTCTCTCTGAGTAAGTCAATCAGGAGATTACAAGCAAATCAGTAGAAATAACAATAAAATATTTTACCGTGGTGAAATTACCAATACCAGTTCCGGGGAGGGGGGGAGATTTCCTTGAAAATACAAGTTTGCCTATGACAAACCAAAAATGCAAGATCTGAGGTCTCCACAGCTGTCTGATTTACATATTTGAGGAGGAAAATCATTATGTTAGCAGTGTAGTTTTAAGAAGTTTAATAATACAAACCAAATCTCGGACACTGACTGTTGTCCCCTCATCTTCAGACAACCCTACCTTTAAGGTCTCCAAATGTATATTAAATTCTGTTTATTATCAGTTATGGAGAATAAATGAAGATGAGCACACTGTTATTATAATCAGAACCATAAATGTTCTCACTTGGAAGTCATTTCAATCTGAGGTCTCAAGCAATGGGGCTTTTTCAATTTAAACCAACTCTGGCATTTCAGTAACATGGTGGTCCTTCTTCAACCTGAGTTGTGAAGAGAAGTGAATGGGCAAAATGAATGCAAACATTTTAAGACTGGATTTATCTACAATTAAATTCTCTATAGGCTGGTCTGTATTAGTCCACTTTATTTTCACAAATCCTGGAATGTTAGTTTGGAACCAGGAACAAGTGCATTCTGATGGAATATAATTTTCTACTTTTCATTGGAACATATTTTATCTGTCTCTTCCAAGGCTAAGTTCCTCACCACTCAGGAAGAAAGGCAGAAATGGATCTTTGTTAGGTATACAAATTTGAATGGAGAATTCCCTCCTGAGGTGTTGTTAAAAAGTGAAGTTGTTTTGATCATATTACATTTGATTTTTTTAAAAGGTGCATCCATTAGACATTACCTTCTTTCCACTACTCTCGATACTTTATATCCAGCAATAATACTTGACAAAAGAGAAAAAAAAATAAATCTAAAACTTACCATTCACTCTACAGTCCTGCAGGGGCATGGGTTATGATTAATAACAGAGTCCTTAGTCAAATCTGCAACTCTGAAATGATAGAAACTTTGACTTCTGTGCTAGATAAGGATATACCTTAAAAACTTAGTCAAGAGAGTTTCCATCGTGGTGCAGTGGTTAACGAATCTGACTAGGAATCATGAGGTTGCAGGTTCGATCCCTGGCATTGCTCAGCGGGTTAACTTTCCGGCGTTGCCGTGAGCTGTGGTGTAGGTTGCAGACGCAGCTCGGATCTGGCGTGGCTGCGGTGTAGGCCGGCGGCTACAGCTCCGATTCGACCCCTAGCCTGGGAACCTCCATATGCCATGGGTGTGGCCATAAAAGGACCAAAAAAAAAAAAAAAAAACTTAGCCAAGCAAGAATTTAATAAATTTTCATACTATGTTCTAATGGTGTAGGACGCTTATAGTGTCTTTTATACACATTTAAACTATACGGCCACTTGATTTCAAGCTGACGTCATTATCATCCACAACCTCATTTCCATTCACATCAGTTACTATTTATTTACAGTCACCGTTTCAGGCACAGCACTTCTCTGGTATCTCCCTTAATCTACTCAGATCCTGAGGGAGAAGTATTACTGACTCCATCCAGAAATGAAGAAAGTGAGGCTCATCAAAATCAAAACTATTTACATTAAACTAACTAGGAAGTAACAGATTAGAACTTGAACTCGAGACTGATTTCAAACCTATGCTCTTAACCGCTGGGCTTGCTGCCTCAGTATCAAGTGTGAAAAGAGTTACAGGGAAACCAGACTATCCCCAAAATAGCTCAAGGGCTGTAATTACACTTCAATCAACATGCTGGAGTCTTAAGTCCTATAATACCTCCAAGAAATGAGTAGTGAATAGAACTACTCATCTGAATATGCGAGCAGACAAGTGAGAAAATACAGTCAATTACATCCAGCTGCCAATAAAATAAACATTTTCCTTCTCTTTCCCTTTTTATGGAACTGTTCCCTTTTATAACCCAACGCTTCCATATAGCCCTATGAATTTTTTCAAGCATTAATTCCTTTTTATTTGTCTGTTTTTCTTCAACTCTACCATCCATAGTTATCTGACACAAAGCATTTAACACTACAGCAATAAATACTCAGATCTGAAAAGTTTATAGACATGTGACATTTATAAATTTACAAACTACTCTTATTATATAAAATCAATGCTCTTGATGATGATAAAATAATACAGCATATCCTAAAACCCGCAAAAGTTAATTCTAATTTTTCAACATTTCTATTTTCTTCTACAGTATGTGCCTCTGGCCCTGTGATCCATGCAAATTCTCACCTCCTGACAGCCTGTTTCTTTGCCATTCTTTCGGTGTTATGTACACAAAAGCCTCTTGTACTCTCCAAACACCCAACTGAAGAAGCTTGCTGAGTTGCAGTGACCTCAGACATGGGCAAAACTACCTATTAGCGTTTCCTGATCAACAGTCAGAATGCTGTTTTAACAGGAAAAAATTCTTCAAACCAAGATGCCTGACCTAGGAACTGGGTCTGCTGCCATCAAAAGTCCCTAAATCATTAGTGCCTTAATTTTTCAAATTAACTGCATGTGATTAAACAGAAGGGATAAATTAATTTTTAAAAATTTCCATTTGGAACTCTCAATCTGTCTTAAGTTTGTCTGTAGAGAAGAAGGGATACTTCCGGGGTCATCTGAGATACTTTAAAGATCATTCTTTCCTTTTCCTTGGCCATCTTTTTTAAACAAATCATTCATAATCTCTTACCCTTCCTACCTATTACTTTTCCTCTAAACTCTGCCCTGCTTCTTTTTGGACACTGCCACTTCCTCTTCAACTCTCAACCATGGCTTCATATAGTTAAGGTTTATTTCCATATGCAAGGGAAATAAGAAGAGATATATGTGACTGAAACTTCTATACCACACTCTTTTGTTGGCTGTGTGTATGGCATATGAAAATTCCCAGGCCAGGTATCAAACCCACACCACAGTTGCAACCCGTGCCACAGCTACGGCAATGCTGGATCCTTAGCCTGCTGTGCCACAAGGAACTTCCTATTCCACACTTTTAAAAAAGGTATATGGAGTTCACTTCGTGGTTCAGCGGTTAACAAACACGACTAGGATCCATGAGGAAGTGGGTTCGATCCCTGGCCTCAACCATGGGTTAAGGATGCCGCATTTCCATGAGCTGTGGTATAGGTTGCAGATGCGGCTGGGATCCTGCATTGCTCTGGCCCTGGTGTAAGCTGGCAGTTGTAGCTCTGATTTGACCCCTAGCTTAGGAACTTCCATATGCAGTGGGTGAAGCCCTAAAAAGCAAAAAAAAACAATAACAATAAAATGAAATAAATGATAAATAAAACAAATAAGGTGTGCACTCCTCACATGAGACATCAGTACCAGCATTCTCATGGCTTTGTAAGATTTTTCCACCTGCTTTGTTTACAATCATAAAAGGGATAATTTTGGAAAATTCACTGCAGAAACTATTAAGCAATCTCTGTGTAAAGACTTAATAGAATGTAGTTTTTAATATATGCACTTTACACTGAAGTCCTTGCATGCCATGAATCACGTAATAGATAAAGCCAGGTTCTACTAACCTGAAGTAAGAAACAAGTATCTAAAATTCCACAGGAAAATAGATCTTACTAGAACACCACTTTTAAAATTAAACATAGAGGAGTTCCCTTCGTGGCTCAGTGGTTAACAAATCCTTCTAAGAACCATGGGGTTGCGGGTTCGATCCCTGGCCTTGCTCAGTGGGTTAAGGATCCGGTGTTGCTGTGAGCTGTGGTGTAGGTTGCAGACGCGGCTCGGATCCTGCGTTGCTGTGGCTGTGGCGAAGGCCGGCAGCTACAGCTCCTGTTAGACCCCTAGCCTGGGAACCTCCATATGCCGCGGGCATGGCTCTAGATAAAAGGCAAAAAGACAAAAAAAAAAAAAAATTAAACATAGAGGTAGTTCCCGTCATGGGCACTAGTCAGGTAACAAACCTGACTAGTACCCATGAGGACACATGTTCAATTCCTGGCCTTACTCAGTGGGTTAAGCACCCAGTGTTTCCATGAGCTGTGGTGCAGTTTGCAGGTGCGGCTCAGATCCCACATTGCTGTGGCTGTGGTGTAGGCTGGCAGCTGAGGCTCCAAATGGACCCCTAGCCTGGGAACCTCCATATGCCACGGGCATGGCCCTAAAAATGAAAAAAAAAAAGGAATTAAACATAGAGAATAGACAAGGTCCATTTGTTCACTCTCAGTCCATTTTACTTTATTTTATTACGGGAAATTTTAGATGTGCAAAGCAATGCGAATGCCAAAATATGGTTTTAAACTAGTTTTGGCTGAATTTGTATCTCTTGAGATCCTCTGATCCTAACATAAATAATTATAAGGGGAAAGTTATGGATAAAAATAAATGAAATACATCTTAATCATTAACACATAGACAGAAATTAATAGAAAAACAAAGAACATTACGAAGCATGAAGAATACATATATGAAATTATTCCTGAACATGAGTTTTGGAAGATAATGGAGGCCTAAAATCTATTTGTAAGTGAAACTTTAGAAGAGGTTAAAAAAAAAAGCAGTCCTCTACTTAGGATAGGTAAACTCAGTCTGATTATGAGGCAAGGGAACTGAGCTAAATGAAACACTGATTCTTCTTCCATAGCCCACTGATTTAGATAACAATGGCAGTAAAAAATATATTAGTGAAGATCCATCTTATACTACAAATGGGTAATAAACAGACCTGGGCACGGATTCATCAATAATTACACACAGATGCTACTCTAAATACATTCTTTAAATACAGTGCTTTTCTATTAAATGACAGGACATGAATTGCTCATTCACTTGATAGTCATCTGTTATAAAGGCAATGTTATGTAACTTTAAAATACACTTACTTAAAAGTTATTAAGCATATGTTTTCTATATACAGCAGATAAAAGTTTTATTAGAGTGCCTTTCATAAAAATTAAAATGAACATGTTTTACACAAGATATTTTGTCATGAAGATATACATACTATATATAAATATGTCACATGATACAGAGAAACAAGACTCATGATCTTCACATTTATAGGAATTTATAAAATCTTCTCTGAAGGAAATGTGTTACAATTCAGTCAAACTTCTCATCTTGGAAGTAATCCGCACGATTGAGATATTCTTGAAGTTGATCATATTTCTGTGTATACAATAAAAAAGCTAGTTATTTTACTCAAAGCAGTGAAGATTAAACTAGGCCTTTTCAATTTACAGACACAAGTAGGAACAAGTTTATCTCATAGTAATCATGAACAAAATCTTTTTATTAAAAACAAGGACTCAATTTCAAATTCATAAGAAACATTGGAAAGATCAAAATGAACATTATTTTTAATTTCATAACTTTCTTATAATTATGTTTTCAACTATCATGTTCATAGTAGAGCTGTAACAACCTCAATAACTTACTCAACAACACTTTGCTGAACATACAACATTTATCAAATACTCTGCTCATGACCGTTGTTTAAAAAAATTGCTTTCCCTGTGCCTAAGGAGAACAGAGTTCAGCAGTAGTACACTAGTGACAACCAATAACAAGTACCATAAAGAAGTAAAGACCCTGTTGTGACGGTTCAGAGAGAGGTTATAGTTAGCTGAGGTGACTGGGCAAGAGTGACATTTAAGCTGTCCTTGAGGAAATGATTGGTAGGCAAAGATCTGGTGGAAAGTTTTCTCTAGGAGACAAAAGTTCATAAAACAATGACAAGACAAGGAAGTACACGATTACACTACAATCTGAGGTTTTCTAGGCGAATGGAGAGAGAGAAGACTGAAACAAAAAAGTTGTGGACAGAGAATAAAAAGTATGAAATGCTACGTTATAGAGTTTAGTAATAATGTGACAGGCGATGGAAAGCTGCCAAAGGTGTCAGGGGAGGAGACTCACATGATCTGAGGTATATTTTAGAAAAAAGAAAAAAAAAGGTAAAACAACCATTCTAGAATGGCTTGGCAACTAGCTATGGAGTCTACTGTAACAACTTAAGTAATAAGGGCCTATATTTGAGTGACAGCAATGAAGACGGACAGCAAAGACCACGGTAAGAACAAGAGAAGGGAGGAGTCAGGATGATTTGGAGATCTCAAGGTCGATAGATTTCAAAGTGCTTCCTTCAGCTAAGAAGATAAACTGACCTAATGGTTTCTCAGCTCTACTTATGAGCTCTGGTTCTGCTCCCAGGAAGGTGAGAGAGGATCCTGGGAACTCTGATGTTGTGGTGATGGGGACTGACACTTGATACTTCTATGGACATACTTGCTTCACTCCCTGGTGTTCATGTATTCACCATCCCATCCCAACAATCTTGTCTTTAACTGCCCATCATCACATGCAGTTTCTTCTTAAAGAAAAAGCATTGGTTAGAATTTGCCAGTGGCATATGATACTATGTTCTTTGGCTCTAATTTAGAACAAGGCCTGTATTACTATATTTATTATATGTTTTGGTTTTACCATAATTTTTTATCATTGTTTCTTTTCTTACACTTGAATTGCTCTTAACTTTTTAACATCACTAGGTTAAAAACAGATCTCCTAGTTCAACTGTTAGGAGAAAGAATAAGAATTAAGTCAATCTAGTTGGCAGGTCTTTGGGAAGAAATGCTGAGATATCCTGAGATAATGGAAGAAAGATGTCTGGAGGAAGAAGAGGTAGGTAAGGGTAAAAGCGAGGTGTGAAACACAAGCTCGGAGAGGAAAGATGAAAACAAATAATTTGTGTATGGTAAAAGAAAGGGTTCACATTATAATTGGGGGCTAAGAGCAGGAAGAGCCATGACTATGGCCACTCAAGCAGCACTGAGCCCTGGCATCTTAAAGCGTGAGAGCAACTGTGGCTGAAAAGAAGGCATGCATCTCAAGAATACATGCAGTGCTCAAAGATACATACACACTGCGGGGGAGGCAAAATGATTCTGAGAAATTTCAGGGCACTTGATAAATTTAGAAATTTAATCGCAGCACAAAAAGTTGACACAGGGATTTATACTAACTAATAAACTTCTTTAATTTCTAGGAAAACTTCTGAGAAAGTTGATAGACAAATATCTCTATAGTAGGAGATACATAAAAAAGAAAATGAACCACTTTGGTATTTTATGTCAAAAAATGTGCATATTGCCTTAAACATGCACTATCTTGAAATACCTTCAATGCCTACTGCTAAGTGTTACTCTTTAAACATAGTATTACTTGGCTTTCTTTTCTTAAGTATACGTATTTTTTATTCCAGGTCACTTCTGTTGTTATAAATTTTGGCCTTGTTAAGCTTTCTCTAAGGTACATGATTTGGAGATGCTTTTAATTTTTTACTGCAAGAAGTCTAATGTTCTTCCGCATATATAATATCATTATATATTACACATACACATATATAATATATACAGTGATTTTGCTACACCTACTACATAATTTTTTAAAAATGTGATATCCCAATAGGTCTTCCAGCTCCACTAGAAGGTTGGCAACACTACAATGCATCAATAAAAGCACTTAAGAATTTCATGCCATCGAGGAAAATGAAGACAAGACTTACTGGGTAAGTGATGGCTCTTCCCCAAGGCAAACGAAAAAGCACAGAGAAGGACAGGGAGGAAAGAAAGAATCGGGAGTGAGAGAAGTAGAAGCAAAGTAAAAGGGAAAAAGCTGAAGAGAGTAAAATGAGAGCAAGACAACTTAAGGGCCAAGATGGGAGGAGGGCAAGGAGATCACTGGGTGGTGGTTTGAGGTAGGAGGATAACTGTCAAAAGGCAAACATATCTTGATGTCATCCTCCAGCCCAGGAGACCTCTATGGAACATGTCCTCAGAAGTTCCTGTTTTGTTGTTTTCGTTTTCTTTCCCTTTGCTCATAAGTTTATTCTCTAAGCTCTGTTCTTCTTTATTTTCCTCTTTTATAAATTTCCTTATAATATAAACAACCCAGGCAATAGGTCTCGTCAGGCTTTTTCTTTAAGATTAAATATACTGTTGATCTAAGTTTCCTGAAAATCCATTATCTGTTCTGTCTCTTACATTCATGGAATAGACTTGTTTTAGAAGATGGCAATCATATTAGCATTCTTTCCATGTGCCATAACGATTCTAAAAGCTCTGTGAGCAGACAAGAGCTTAGGAGCTGCCAGCAGATCTTCAGGAATCCAGTGCACTCTTCAAAACCCCACTCTATCCTTGATATCAAATTTAGTGATCAACAGGACATGGGGGAATCAAAATCAGTGCCGTGGCCTGAAACCTCTGCATTCCCCTTGATCTTCAGTTACAGTGCTCACTGCTCAGTCCCATGTCCTCAAGAAGAGGATGTGGGTGGTATTAGAACTGGCAGCCGAGATCCTTTCCTCAGATTGGCACCAGGTGCTTCTTCACTCTCAGGTCACAAGAACTGGTCTAAAGATAGGAAGCAGACAAGCAGAGGTGAGTCCTATACTTTGTCAAAGTAAATAAGGGGACTTAATATATATGTAAGGAAAACCACACATATAAAGGTGAAAGGACAGAGGTCCTTCATTAAAGGACAGTATTATTGCTGATTAAAATTTCTTTGATGAGCTGAGTGAATGCTTAGAACATCAGAGCACCTATTCAGAGTGGAACAATGATACGCATGAAAGGAATGGGTGGAAGAAGAGAAAATACAAAGACAGGGAGAGGAGGAGAGGTTCTCTTTTACATTTCACTGTCCTCTAATCATGTGTATCCTTTTGCTGGTCAAAATTAGGCTCCAGAATCTACTGAATAAAATGGCTCTTCCATTGCCACCTTACCTTCTTAATCCAGCCACTTTCTTTTGATTGATTGAAAATTCTCTCCACTGTTTCTTTAACCTGTTCATCCTCAATTTCTTTGGTCTTTGCAATGGAGCAACACTTCTGGTACAGCTTGAATTTAAAATGTTTCAGTGTATGATAAATTCTGGTACGATTAGCACAAATTCTGCCAACAGTAAACACCTAAATCAAGAAATAAACACCACCTGATATATGAAGTAAATATATGGTGATTAATATACAGCTTTTCAGGTTTTCATATTTTCATTAAAAGCAAAATCTAATAAATGCATTATTTTTTTTTTTAGAGCCGAACCCTCTGCATGTGGAAGTTCCCAGGTTAGGGGTTGAATCAGAGCTGTAGCTGCTGGCCTACACCACAGCCACAGCAGTGCAGGATCCAAGCCACATCTGCGACCTACACCACAGCTCATGGCAATGTCGGATCGTTAACCCACTGAGCAAGGCCAGGGATCGAACCTGAGTCCTCACCAATTATAGTCAGATTCATTTCTGCTGAGCCACGACGGGAACTCCAATAAATGCCTTATTAAAAAGAAATTTTAGCTCCTGTTGTGGCTCAACAGTAATGAACCCGACTAGTATCCATGAGGACACAGGTACGATCCCTGGTCTCACTCAGTGGGTTAAGGATTCGGCAGTGCTGTGAGCTGCAGTGTAGGTTCCAGACACGATATAGATCCAGAATTGCTCTGGCTATGGCTTAGGCTGTCAGCTGCATCCCCGGATTAGGCCCCTAGCCTGGGAAATTCCATATGCCGAGGGTGTGGCCCTAAAAAGACACTCTTTCTTTGCAGTCTTTTCTCCTAGTGCTTTTTTCTTCCGTTTGTGGAAATAACTTAAGGTTATTCGTGCAGGCTTACTTAGTGAAAACTAAATGCTGAGAACTAAAATGAGAGTGAAAGCATACCTGTTTATCATGTGACATGAAATCATCTGTTTCCATGGTCCTGGTGTTATACAACTTTCCTGATAAATGCACTGAATAGCTACAGTGGCGATACAATCCACAAGCCTGGCAACAACAGTTCTCGGGATTCTTCGAATCAATAATTACATTAGAATAATTTTCTACCCGCTCCTGAAAGTAATTTCAAAATCTTATGAGGCTTTCAAGGATAAGAAAAACAAGATAAAGCATAAAAAGAGCCCAAACAAATTAAAACCAAGACTACCAATCACAATAATAGGATAAGATGCTAAGAGCAAAACATTGGTATTTCTTATTTTAGTACTGAGCACACAGTAGGTGTTTGACAAGATATTTTAAATTTTAAAAAATAATTTATAATTTAGGCTATTATATGAAAATAAACCTGATCAGGGGAAAAAATTAGTTTCACATCCTTCGAAATTCTGAGTTAACTACTAAGTAGTGCTCTTCACAGGTTTTAATTTACTTTGTTTTCCCATCTCTAGCTTTAATAATTAGTTAAAATAGCAAAGACTTAACAGAAAAAATTCAGGATAATAAAAAGATGAGTTCATTTAATTAGCAAAAATTTGAGAAAAACAACATCACATTCAGTCTCCATTATATGAATTGTATTTTCCACAAAATATTCCAGAAATAATTTAATTATCCTCTGGTTACTTACTAAAGGTTGATGAAAATAAACAAGTTTGAACAGAGTTGTTAGGTAGCCAGTATTTATATGGTCAGTCTAGTAGCTGAGTTAGCAATGAGTAAACAAACTGAGACAATATTTGGTATTCATAAATAAGCTTTATTAAACTGTGAAATTACTTGTACTTGAGTCCATTTTTTTTTTTTTTTTTGGCCTCACTCATGGGCTACTGAAATTCCCGGACCAAGGACTAACTCTGAGTCGCAGCTGTGACCTGTGCCACAGCTATAGCAATACAGGATCCTTAACCCACTGAGCCACCAGGGGTTGATTGAACCCACACTTCTGCAGCCACCTAAGCCTCAGCAGTCAGATCCATAACCCACAGTGGGAACTCCTGTATTTGAGTACTTTTGCTTATGCTCTAGGCCTGTGCTACATACTACTGTTCTAATTAGTGGCATGGATTAGTTTATTATAATATTTCAGCTGCACACAATGAACATATTACTAGGGATCAGGTTGATAGTAATTAAGCACTCGATATAATTTTCTTTTTTATGTTGTATAATTCACAGCAACATTATCTTTTGTCTACCCTTTACTATTTCTCATATTTTGTAGTACGTCATGACACGTGTCAGTTACAGGCTGACATTCAGAGTGATTAGGTGACTAACCATCTTCTCTTCCTGCTTCTGTGGAACTCACAGAAGCACATGCTGAGATGAAAGCTCTATCAGCTTGGTTCCCTGAGTGACTACAATAAACAGAGCACTCCTGTTGACTCATGCTGGACATATAATATAAATGAAATAAAACTTTGTTGGGTTAAGCTATTCAAATTTTCATTGCTGGTTTATTTTGTTTGTCAGATTATTTATTCTTCTGCAGCATAACCTAGTTTATCCTGACCAAGATTGTACTAAATCATCCACGTCTCTAATTTTTTTAGGCTAATTATTTTCTTGTATCTTACAATTATTATTTCAACATTGGGATATACAAATTCAACATAACCTACCATGGCATGGTAAAGCATAATATAGCACAGGGGTGGGCTCTGAAGTCAGAAAAACACTAGAAACCTAAGGTTTCTAGGTTTAACACTGGCATGGCTTATTACAAGCTGTGTAACCTTCCATTACTCACTTTTTCTGATTCACAATTTCCTCATCTCTAAAATGGAGGAAATAGGGAGTTCTGCTACGGCTCAGTAATAAGGAACCAGACTAGTACCCATGAAGATGCAGGTTTAATCCTTGGCCTCGCTCAGTGGTTTAAGGATCTGGAGTTACTGTGAACTGTGGTGTAAGTTGCAGATGGAGCTCCAATTAAACCCCTAGCCTGGGAACTTCCATATGCTGTGGGTGTGGCCCTAAAAAATAAAAAAAAAAAATTAAATTAAAAAATTAATGGAGGAAATAATAGTATCTTCCTTGAGAGCTTACTCTGAAGATCAAATAATTTGCATATAAATTACTTGGCAAAATTAAGTGATCGATATGCTCTTTTTCTCTCTAAGACACCTACCACACCATATTTTAAGAGCTGTGCTATATACTTAACCTTAAAAGTAAGTAAATATTTCCCTTTAAAGTAGCTAAATATTTCTCTTTAAAGTAGGTAAACATTTTCAGCATCTGAGGAAGAAAATGAAACTTATAGAAGTTAAAAAAAAATCACCTAAAGTCAAAAAAATATATATATGGTGGCCCTAAACTCAAGCTATCCTCCAAACTGAAGTCTTTTAATTCTTTTTTTTTTTTGGTAATCCCATAACTGTCTCTTAAACCTAAACCATCTGGGGCTAATTTCTCATCAGGTAATTCAAGGCCCTGTATGGTACCAAACCTCCTGACATAAATGAGTTATAGTTGCTAATGATTTAAGTGCTAGAAGGATCATAAGAACTTGAATTTCTACTACCTTGCCATTTTTCCTCTTGCTAATTATTAGAAGATAAAAGGCTAGGAGTATGATTTTCTAGGCTTTCTTCCCCTTCCTACCTCTAGCCTTCTATCTTCTAATAATTAGCAAGAGGAAAAATGACAAGATAGTAGAAATTCAAGTTACCTAGGCCACAGCCATGGCAACACCAGATTCTTAACCCACTGAGAGAGGCCGGGGATTAAACCCAAACCCTCACAGAGATAATGTTAGGTCCTTAACCCGCTGAGCCACAATGGGAACTCCCAAGTAAATCTTAGAAATTAAAAAGATCCCTCCCCTCAATTGGTGGAATTACAAAATCTTGAGGTGGAAAAGGATGTCAAAGACTATATAGGCCCTAATTATGTTATGTAAACCAATATCCTAGAAGGTCATAACAGGAGTTTCATGAAAAGGAGCTCCATAATAAAACACAAATTCGGATGGTATTACATTACATTCTATATTGCCCTCTTGAAGATTCACAGCATATATTCACACATTAATGCTCCTTGAAAAGACCCCTGGTTAGGTTAAACCTACTGTTTTCTCAACTTTCTTTAACAAAGGAACTCTCTTTTCTGAAATAATTAACATCCTGTGAGACACCTCATTTTAACAGATGGACTAAGCCCTAGAGATGTGCTAAAGTCATCATCATTTAGAATTACTTAATTATTGGATAGATACAACAAGCATGAATGATTAAAACAACAATAGCCTTTAGAGGAGGTGAGGAACAACAAACTGGTTATTTAACAGAGGAAAATGCTAATAATTTAAAAGACTATTCAGTCTGACTGATACTGACATCATGAGAGGTTTCCCACTGCCACCCCCACCCCATTCCCCAACAGAGATTCAAACAAAATAAAACTATATACCTTATATTGCTCTTTCCAACGACTTCTAGACACTAAACTCTCTAGACGAGGCTGAACAAAGCGGTTATCCAAATAATCAAGAGATGTCAACATATCTTTTGCATATGATTTTTGCCTGGTACCATCTGTTCAGGGGGAAAACAACAATCACTTTGCTTTTATAAAATATTTAAATAACTGGACAAAGATTTCTTCCCATAGCTTTAGGAAGATACCTGATTGGTTCATTAGAAACAATTTAAACTGAAAAAAAAAAAAAAAAAAGAAAAGAAAATCATTCCAGCATTAGAGAAAAGGAGCCACACAGGCCCTCTGACTGTTCCTTGAACACATTAAACTTACTCTTTCCTAAGGGTCTTTACACTTGCTGTGTTCTCTGCTAGATCCAGGCATTATTTCCTCCCTCACTTCATTCAGGTTTCTATTTAAAGACACCACCTGAGAGAGCTTCTTTGAATAATCCAACTAAGATAGACTTAGCTTTTATCACTTTTCATCTCCTTATCCTACTTTATATTTTTTCAAGAACAAATCCCTATTTGAAATCATGTCATGTTACATATTTGCTCATGAATTGTCTGTCTCTTCCATTAGCTTTTAAACAACATGATGGCAAGAATCTTCCAGGTTATAGTCATTGCCAAATCCCTAGCCCTCAAATAATGCCTGGCCCTTAGTAGGCATTCAATATCGGCTCAATAAATTGTGAATGAAATCATACTTTGGCACTTAGGTAGATATTCAACACAACATATTTATAGTCTTTATTAAGAGCTAGATTCTATGCTAGATGTAAGGGATATGTATGCAGGAAGTATGGTTCTTCTTACACTCTTATAAGGGAGGAAGGCAAAAACACGTTTTCAGGAGTTTCCGTCGTGGCTCAGTGGTTAACAAATCCGACTAGGAACCATGAGGTTGTGGGTTCGATCCCTGGCCTTGCTCAGTGGGTTGAGGATCTGGCGTTGCTGTGGATGTGGCATAGGCCGGCAGCTACAGCTCCGATGAGACCCCTAGCCTGGGAACCTCCACATGCCGTGAGTGCGGCCCTAGAAAAGGCAAAGAGACAAAACAAAACAAAACAAACACATTTTCAATACAGTTCGAAAAGTGCACACATCAGTAGCACCATACTCAGGATAATGATAACACAAATAAGGGAGTGAAAGATATTTCTTGAGTGGGTCACAGATAGCTTTCACAGTGGAAATAATTTCATACTCACTTGGAACATCTAGAATAGAAAGAGATTATATTCCAAGGAGGAACATGAACAAGGCACAAAAGCATAAAAAAGCATATCACTTTTGATGAAAATTCAAGGATCTTAGAGAAGCTAAGACAACACATGGGTGTTGAATTATCCTGACATTTTTTAGTATGTGTCCTATATCCTCAAGCTCACTGTGAACTCTTGAAGGACAGGGAAACTATTTCTTTTGTACTTTCCTATATTACGAATAATAAACACTAACACATTTTTGATGTGAATGGACTTTTGGCGTAGTTGATTCTAGAGGGAAAAATTGGAGGGTCTTAAGATTGGTCTCAGTTTTATTTAACACACACACACACACACACGTATGTACATATGAAACAGTGAGGTTGTTTAAAAATTGGAGGGAAAAGCCCTGATTGTTCCATTCATATTATTAACTTACCATATAATGTTTCCAGGAAAGATTCATCTAGTGCATTGATCAGAAGAGCCTTCACAACTCTTTCAAAGTGAGTATAGTGGTCACTAAAAGAATCTGAAATTAATTTAAAATAAATATTAGAATTTAGCAGATAAAACTAGTCCTTGAATACATTGGTTCCTTTATCCAAGGCTAAGAAATTAATCCTATAAATAAGAGAAATTGTTTATTTTTTTATTTTTTTGTCTTTTTGCCTTTATGTAGAGCTGCACCCGCGGCATATGGAGGTTCCCAGGCTAGGGGTCTAACAGGAGCTGTAGCCGCCAGCCTTCGCCACAGCCACAGCAACGCGGGATCCGAGCCGTGTCTGCAACCTTCACCACAGCTCACGGCAACGCCAGATCCTTAACCCACTGAGCAAGGCCAGGGATCGAACCCGCAACCTCATGGTTCTTAGTCGGATTCGTTAACCACTGAGCCACGAAGGGAACTCCCAAGAGAAATTGTTTAATTGCCCTAATTTTATAGCTGGCTTGGTGACTTATCTAGTAACTGAGAAAATCTCCATTTTCCATATTTACTGGCTTCTAATCCAAAGTTTCTAGTTGTTATTTCAAATAATCTTCACTTTCCAAACTTATTAAGGGAAAACTGTTCAGGGAATATTAAGAGAAATGTTGTGGGGGGAAAAAATCAAAATCATTTCCTGTGCACCAAAATGTAATTATCAACTTGATAATTAGAGCAAGAGAGAAAACCTCTAAAGGTAGATTACTGAATATGTGAATGAAACTCCTTTCTTATTCCTTAACTCTAAAACAGGTTATACATGACATTGTTCAGGAAATTGCTACCCTAGCTGGAACCCCAATGACTACGAAAACTCAATTCCCTTTCTGCTGCCACAAATGTAGGATTTTCCACATCTGTTTAGAAAAATTATGTCTTTTCTTTTTCATACTAAATATATAAGCCTACTTTCCCATTAATCCAACTTGGTCCCTGAAACCATCTGTTGGGGTGGCCCAAGCAATGATACGAGAAAAAGTCCCTACTATTTCCCATGTCTTGGGTCAAGATTTACTATGACTGTAGAAATAACCTCTCTCAAATATGACCACCTCCTTGATACAAATGGTCATCATAGAACATCTGCCCCTGCTCAGGGCACCTGTGAAGACACATTAAGGACTGCCTGAGTATTTTAGGAAAAGTAGAAGATGCTTGGCAAGGGATTAAAACAAAATAATACCTATTAGTAGCATGCATGAGGGAATTCTGACTGTTTTCAGTTGAAATAAAACAAAGATGAAATTTAACATGCAGAAATATTTTAATTTATATTTTAGTTACTAAAAGGGCTATATAAACCTTATTTTAGACTCTAGGGGAAATTTTTAGTATGCATTTATTTTTAAGAAAACACCCTATTGAGGTTCCAAATTAGTCAAAAAATAAAGCAGTAATAAAACTACTTGACAACAGCAGATAATTTGCACTGGAGCCCTTAGATTTTAGAAGGCCTAAGATCAATTGAAAATTAAAAAAAAAAAAAAACACCTGGCCATAGCCATTTATGAATATAATTGGAAAATAAAATAATAATTCAATAGAATTTAACTTGACTAGGCTTTCACCAACCTCTGGAGATAAAATTACAGTGTTGGTACATATTTAATTTGTGAGTGTTAAAATACATTTAAACTCTGTCTAGCACTTCCTAAACTGAATTAAGGAAAAACTGTTCTATGAATATTAAAGGATGTGCTGAGAAAAAAACTCAAAATTCATGCCCTGTGCACCTTTTAGTCCACTGTATTTATTAGTCTTGAATGTTCAGTGTTACACGCTATAAGGTTTTGGGAACTGCTGCTCTATTTCAAAGATGCTAACAATGTTTTTTTAGGATTTTTCCCAAGCAAAGAATCCCTCTCCTACTATGTATGTCAGAATCTCCTTCAAAAGAGTCAAGAAGAAGGCCTCGATTTCACTGTGCTTGAGTGGATGGGCAGGTGGTGGTGGAAGTGGATGCTCCCGGCATCGCAAATTGAAAAAAAAAATATTACTAAGCAAGTATAGGCCAGGCATCATTTTACACAATTGCATACATTGCTTTATTTCCCACAACAAGCCTAAGAGGTACTATCATTACCCTCGGTTTCTCATTGAGGAAATAGATACAGAGAGGATGAAAAACTTCCCTATGATAAGAGGTAGAAAGTGTTGAAACAAGGCTGGAATCCAGACAATTTGACCCCAGATTTCATGCTACAGTCTCTTACATAGATGTTAGATTTGATACTCTTATACTTCAGAATATATAATTTTAGAGTTGGATGGGGAAATGGAGAAAGTTAAATTCAAATTCCTTATCTTAAGGTTAATAAAAATGACACTCACGATGATCATATAATTTATCCCAGGTTTCCGCACACAACTAGATTGAGGCAGAGTCAGGATTTAGAGCTCAGACCTCCTCCAGAGCTTTTCTCATTGCTCTAATCCCTAGAGTGGATGGGCTTCAACAGAATATTTTAGAAATATTGCTTATAACTTTATTCCATGATTATAAAAAAATTGCAAAAAGATACAGGAGAAAACCAAAATATTCATGTTTATACATAACTTGATTTTTCCAAAGGAGTTAATCAATTCCCCCAAACCAAATCATTGGGTAGTTTATAGCCATTCTATTGATTTTCCTACATTCTTTTATCATGCAGTTCACATATATGCTAAGACTTTTGTTTCAGCACGACCCTTCCTACTGATCTGTCATTCTCTTGTCAGTACTATTCTGCTTTACTTATTGCGATTTTTGATAACATTTTCTATCTGGTGGAGCAACTCCTTCCACTTTACTTTTTGCTTTCAAATTTTATTTATTCTCATGTATTTGTTCTTCCAAGTGAACTTCAAGATTGTGTTTGCAAGACTGAATCGAAAAATTAATTTCAGGAGATAGAACTTCTTGTACTATTTATTACTTTGCAGAAATATGATTATCTCTTTTATTCATGTGTGCTATTTCACAGTGAAATTTATTCTTGTACCTATAAAGCCATGCTTTATTAGACCTAGTAACTATTTCGTTCACTAGTGTAAATGGAAATTTCCCTCGTTATATCTTCTAAATAATCATTGACAGTATATAAGAAACTACTGAGTTTTACGTATTGTGAATCTGGTCATTTTCTCTGAGATCTTTTTCTAAGGAAAAAGAGTTTCCTGGAACATTACAGAGCTGGCGAGAGACATACTGTCCGGGAATTCCTGGGAACTGACTGTCACCCCCCCACTCCCCCACCCCCCCCTTCCAACACCGAGGGTGTGGTCTTGCTAGTGCTAAGTTTATTTAAAGAACCAAGAGGATGTTTATAAATATTCTCTTAGGTAGAAGCATGGATTGTTGGTGTACTTTCTTCTGGAAGAGAGATGCAAGGCCAATGTAAGAGGGCAGAGGCAAAGCAAGCTTTTTTCTATTGTAATAGGTGCTCCTCCATCCCATAGAGAGGAAAAAGAACTTTAGAAAAATATGGAAACAGAGGATGCATCTACTCCCGCTCTCAATACATTCATATCCTTTCTCTTAATATCTGTATTTTGGCTAAATAAGTCAGAAACTGATAGCTTGTCTATAAATAATATTACATTCAATAACAAATGTCTTTTTCTTTTCAATAGTTTTATTTCTTGTTTTACTTTCATGTCTGCTGCACTGTTGAAAACATCTAGAACAAAGCTAGCAGGAAATATTTTTGTCTTGTTCTTTATTTTAAAGAGAATAGTTCTAGTGCTTTATTATGATTTGGGTCTTGGCTTAAAATATTCTTTGTTATGTAAAGGACATATGCTTACATTACTATTTTTAAGACTGTTTAAAAAACTAGATATGGGCACTGAATTTTATCAAATGCCCTTTTAGAATCTATTGAAATTACTATTTTTCTTTGACACATGTAACACATTAACACGGTAACTAATGTTAAACCATTTTTCATAGTTCTAAAAAGAATGATTAGAAGTCTTTTCTTTACTCCTATAATTAGAAAGATATTTCCTTCATATGTCTACTTGAAATTGTTTTCATCAACTTGTGATGTGAGCCTCTTTAATCCACATAATTAAGTGTATTTGGCAACTCAAGAATATTTTCTCCCATCATACATTTCAGTTCACGTCTGCATATATCTTTAAATCCCCAAACATGGTATGTCTCTTAGGACATTCAAATCTCTTTGACATATCTCACTAAGGTTATATAATTTTCTTCCTTTAGATTTCCATTTGTTCTTCCTTTTCCCCCAAGGAATTTATAAAATAGGGTCTTCAATTCTATTCCCTTATGTGTTATTTCCTCCTTAAGAAATGTTTTTTCTTCTCTATACCAGCAACTTCTTGAGTTTGACCTATACATCATCAATGAGACTTTCTGTACTGTTAATGTTCTCTACTGCTTTCAATACAGATTTTATTTCTTACTTTATATTTTTCACTTTCCAGTAGTTTATCCTTAACTAGTTCCCTTTCAACTCAAATTGTTTTCTCCTTGTGATTTCCTGTTTCTTTTTCATAGATTGCAAAGCAAACACTTTACACAATTTCCTTCTGATTCCTTAAACAAAACATTATTCACAGGCATTTTCTTCCCCTGAGTCTTCAGGGCAATATTACCTTTCCCTTGCACCATATAATTTCACTAGTACTTTAGTACTTTTTATTTATCCTAGAACAAGAGAAGTTCTCAAGAAGAAAGGAATTAATATTTAACATAAATGGTTGTGAGATTGTTCTTAGTCATTCTCTGTGTGTTGATAGACTGATCTCTTGAACTACTAGGTGGAGACTAAGTTAATGTTCACTCAGTCTAAGTTCCAGTATTCTATCAAGTATTTTTCTAGCAAGGCGCTAGTTGACAGAAATGTACTCTTATAACTTACTACTTGATTCTCTGCCACTCTGAACACATGACAGAGTAATGGAAAATAATATAATCTTTAGTATCTGCAAATCTGAAGGTATTCCTATCTCTCTACCTGTGTATAATATTAGTATCATGTGGACTATGTATATAAGGAATATAACAACTGCTAGTCTATCCCTCTACTTTCTTTGATATCTTTTCTGTGAGTTGGAGTCTCAAAATAAATATGAATAAATACTAATAGGAACTGATGAGAAGTGGAAAGACTATGATTGTCTTTAGGTGCTTCAGCCATGTAGCAGGAGGGAAACTTCTCTATTTTGAGATGTTACAGATGTTATCTCTCAGAGCCAAATGGCACATAGTGAGGAAGTGACAAAATGTCTTCCTACAGTTTTACCTTCAAAAAGGTAAAACTGCATATGCCACTGATTGAGTCTCAACTGACTACTGAATTATGTTACAAATTATGAGTTATGAAATGTCTTTCCCAAATTTTGATCACAAGTTGAATATGAGTAGTTGTCAGTATTCTTAAAGAGGCTGGGGAGAGAATGAATCTGGAAATACTAGCCTAACTACAACCTAACCCAGGCCAAGAATGGTGTTCATTATTCATCATATAGATTATTGCTTTAACAAGAAAATCTATTTTGATTATGAAATGTAAGAATTAACTTATAGCAACCTTTAGGACATAATCCCTTGGCATGTCAAAAATTGCCTTAATTTTATTCATTATATTCATAAATAGCATAATCACTGATAAGTATCAGAATATTAACCAAGTCATGAATTAACACTCTAAAATATGTAGGGGTGTTTTTTCCTCTGACATTTTAATAAATACCAAACATTTTTGTATCTTGAACTATAAGACTCAGGAGCCTTCAGTCAATATATTTGTCTTAATCATCCATCCATCCAACTAACAAATTCCTATAATGTGTCGCCAAGTCTAACGTGTATTAGGAATACAAAGAAAAGTGAAGCTGATTAACCATTTAGGTTATTTTTTGGAAGTTGGGGTGCCCATTTGGTGTTCTTTATTGAGCTTTACCTTTTCACATGCCATAAAATTCATGCTTAGTAGTGTACAATTCTGTGAACAAAACACAAAGTTGTGTAGCCAACACAACAATCAAGAACAAGTTCTACCACCACTCCAATACTCCCTTCTGCCACCTCTCATCACTTAGTTTGCACATATTGAGTCTCAGTGTCTGAAAGACACTCTGATGAAAATGTTCAACAAACAAGAAGATAAAAAATTGAGCCTTAAGCTTTGGAGAAATTTGTGCTGGAAATAAAAGTTCGAGGACTTCTGCCTATAGACTGGGCTGAAATTATAGGGAAGAGACTGCCTGAAACACAAGCAAAATGAAGGTAGTTTGAGGATAGAACCTTTAGAAACATCAATCTTTTCATGGCAAACAGAAAAAGAGGAAAGTAACATTATAAAGGGGAAGGCAAGAAGCTAAAAAGAGAATTTTGAAAGTGAGAGTGGTCAGTGGTTAGTGGCAAAGCACTGAAATATCAGGTTAACATAAGAACTGAAGAGCATTTTGGCAACTAGAAAGTTATCACTAACCTTAGTGAGAGCAATATCAATGGATTGATGGGTACAATAGTATGAATACAACACTTTGCAGAATTACTGAGAAACTTGAACACAAAGATAAGATTGAGAATAGTGGCTAACAGAACATGCCAACTCAAGGGAGGAAAGGCATTACTACAGTTACAAGTTTAGAAAAGGGAGCTTGTAAGGACAGAACCAGAAGGAGAAGTTGTAATTAAGAACACATAGTCTAAAATGTGCTGCATGAAAAGTGAGGTACATCTTCTGAGGTGGAGATGCTCCGCAGTAAAAGAGAGAACAGAGCTCCTTGATATATACCCAAATTAGTTGAAAACATATGTTCACAGATAAATATGCACACAAATATTTATAGCAGCTTTATTCATAACTGCTAAAACTTGGAAGCAAACAACGTGTCCCTTAACAGGTGAATGGACAAACTGTGGTACATCCATACAATGGAATATTATCCAATGATAAAAAGAAATGAGCTATCAGCATTAAGACATGGAGGAAACTTAAACGCATTATTAAGTGAAAAATGCCAGCCCGAAAAGGCTACATGCTGTGTGATTCCACCTGTAAAACATTCTGGCAAAGGCAAAACTTTGGAGATAAATCAGTGTGCTGGAAATAAAAGTTTGAGGACTTCTGCCTATAGACTGGGCTGAAATTATGGGGAAGTGGTTGCTAGGGGTCCAGGGCAGGAGGGAGGAAAGGATGAACAGATGGAGAACAGGCATTTTTAAGACAGTGAAACTGGCCTGTATGATACTGTAATGGTGGATACCTGCTGCATCACTATACATTTCTCAAACGCACAGAATGTACAACACAAAGAGTGATCCCCGATGTAAATTATGAAGTACAGTTAATGATGTACCAATATTGGCTCCATCAGCTGTACCAGAGGTATCAAACTAATTCAAGTTGTTAGTAACAGGGAAACCGTGCTGAGGGGTTATAGAAGATCTCTCTGTACTTTCCACTCCACTTTTCAGTAAATCTAAAACTGCCTTTAAAAAAACAAAAGTAAGCATGTAACTGCAGGATAGAGAAGAAAGTTAAAATAGTTCCCATGTGCAGGACTTTTATTTTCATTAATTAGCAGTAGTGGTCATCTCTCAGTAAATGTTCTATCACATTCTGGATATTAATATCCAGAATGATGGAGTACCTCCTAATTGAGTTTCTCTGAGATTCAAATGTCCAGATGTCAGATGAACCAGTGCCTATTAATATAAAGATAACAGTCATTAACTTTCAATATATAGATGCCTATCATTGGCATCTCTGTAACTGATAAATTTCTTGAAATTTGATTCATACCTCGATCTATTTTATCTAAATCATGGTATCTAACTTGAACCATAATACATTTAACTTTAGTAAATATTCCTTCTAAATCTTTTTAGAAAAATGCATTATTTCATTTCATCCATCATCCTGTTTCTACCAGAGCTGTAAAACACCATAAAAACAGGCTTTAAATTCATATGCAATTATAGGGATTGGAATAAGAATGTATATTTAAAGACATCCTAAATTTTCAGAGTCCCATTATTTAAATTTTCATTAACTATAGGAAAATATAAAAAATTCTAATTTCCTGATAGGTTTCACTGAATGACATTTTAAAAGGCTGGATAACACCAGTGGTTCTCAAACCGTGGTCTGTAGACCCCTGGAAGTCTCCAAGTCCACTTAAGTGAATCAATGAGGTCAAAGCAATAACATTAAGATAATTAAATGCTGGTTCACCATGTTGACATTTTCACTGATGGTGAAAAAGTAACTTACAGATAAGGCAGCTGGCCCCTTAACATGAATTGTAGCCATAGCACCAAACTATTAATCATTACAGTCATCATTGCTATGTATTCAATGAAAAGCTACTTTCCCTTAAGAATGTCCTCGATGAAGTAATAAAAATTATCAGTTTTATTACATCATGAATCGTGAGTATACAT
Organism: Catagonus wagneri; assembly: GCA_004024745.2. Classification (NCBI taxonomy): domain Eukaryota; kingdom Metazoa; phylum Chordata; class Mammalia; order Artiodactyla; family Tayassuidae; genus Catagonus; species Catagonus wagneri. The sequence goes on along the minus strand of PVHT020000035.1, from coordinate 762,414 downwards.
CTTTTTAAGTACTCAGTGAGATGAAAATGGGAAGTATGGGTAAAGAACTTGGGCTGCATACCAAATTATAATCTATTGTACTGTGAGGAAAAACGGAGCTGGGAGCTGAAAAAGCCTCATCTGTCATGTTCACTTGAAACACCTTTTTACTTGAAAGTAAAGCTATGGTTATTTAGGTATTTGTCAAATATTCTGTCAAAAATGAAAAAAAAAAGGACTCTGTCATTTTCAAGAACTCACAGTATTTGTCGAACATAAAAAACAAATTTTTGAGTAGAAATTAGAATTCTGAAAAACTTGTATTGTTACTGGGTGCTTGACAACATCCCAATACCAAAAGAATTTTCTGATGAGACTGGTGGTGATATTAATGACTATGGTCTCTAAAATATTGCATAATGAAATGCATCAAAATTTGGAAGATCTGAATAACTCAGTGAACCAACATTTTCCAAATGACCAATGTTATGATGTTACAAAATCACACATGGATAAAAGATCCATTCATATTTTAAGACAGATCCATGGGATGTAACTTAAGCACTAAAAGTTCCCTTATACACTTTAGGATTCCATACTACAACTAATCTTTAAGAAACTATTGCTTGTTGAATTTTGGTATGATGTCCAATGAGAATATCCACAACTATTTTGAAAATGCTTTAAGAATCCTCCTCCTTTTTCCAGCTACCCATCTGTGAAACAAAATTGTTTTCATCTATTTTAACCAAAATATCAGAACAGATTGGATGCAAAAGCAGATAGAAGAACTCAACTGCCTTCTATTAAGCTAGACATTAAATATATTTAATAAAATGTAAAGCAATGTTATTCCCATTTTTTGAGAAAATACTTATTTTTCACAAAAATGTTATCTATGTTAACATGACTTATTTTAAATCAATTAATAAACATATTTTAAACTTCTTTGTATTTCTACAATGGTAAATGTTGATACCTATAATGTACAGAAACAAAAAGTCTTTGGGGTCCTCAATAATTTTTAAGAGTTCAAAGGGTTGCTAAAACCACTAGAATAAATTGTTAGATTGAAAAAGTAACCTGAAAATGAAACCAAAGTTCCTAATCAATGATTTAGACAACATGATAGTAAAAGGCTGATTTGATATTTGTAATATCATATCATCATAAAACATTCTCTTAATATTTAACTTACAAAGAGAATTCTGTTTTACTGATTTCAGTTGTGATGTAGTCAATTTTTCTCCTCGTTGGCTTTTATTCTCTTCATCACCATCCTCATCTTGCACTACAAAGTCATCAAAAATATAATCATCTCCATCTTCATCATAATCTTCCTCCTCCTCCTCCTCATCATCATTATTTTCATCACTGCTTGGGCAGGATTCCTTTTCAGAGTCCTAATTAAATTAAAACAGATCTTTTAGAAAACTTTACCTTTAAAATTCTTAATATGGATGTGAAATTAAAAGATTAAATCTGAAACAAAAAAAGATCATATAAATTAATTTCATGTTTTAAGGTTAAATGTTGAATTTCTGAAATTAGATATTAGATTCAATACTGCAATCAAACATAGGCAAGGATACTTGAGATTAAAAAATAAATTTTAGAATTACTGCGAAATAGGACTAAGCATTTTCGTTTTTATAAAAACTAGATACTTTAAATAAAAATTTTAAAACAGTGACAAAACCAATTAAAATATAACACACCTCACAATCTCTACTACTATTGCGTCTCTGACGAGATCTTTGTTTCGAGAGTTCTTTCAGTTTCTGGAGCTGTTCTCGTCTTCTTGTGGCTAATGCTTTTTCAGAGTTTTTTTGCTCCATCTCCACTGAAGAACATTCATCTTCGACCACTCTACGTGGACGCTTAATGCCTACTTTTCTAACTAGGATATCACTGTCGTCACTCTCATCACTGTCATACATCACTGAGGAGATCCTTTTTCTCTTCCCTCGCTTGATGTGTTCTTCTTCTAAATCCTCCTCTGTTATTTGTCCAGGGTGTATGTTGCCATCATCCTCCTCTTGACTTGAATGCTTTCCATGATCTGATAAGTCAATACTTTCATGTTCGGTTTTATTCTTTTCTTCCTTGTATGTTGAAGTGTTGCTAGCGTTAATGAGATGCTCACTGTTGTTCCCTTCACTTTCAACTTTAATTAATTTAAGCTCTCTTTCATTTTCTGGCTTCTTATCACTATCAAGCCCTGTGCTATTATCAAGTTCTTCATCACTGTCAACACTTTCATTACTTTCAACACTTTCATCACTATCAAACTCGTCATCACTCTCAAGCTCGTCATCACTATCACATAATTGTGAGAGACTATTTCTTTTAGTCCGCCTCCAATCAACTCGAGATTTCTGTTCATGCTCTTGAGTTTTAGAACTTTTCCTTGTTTCACATCTTCTAACATGTACCATTTTCACTTAAGCTTCTACAAAATAAAGTTATTAGGAATATAATAATGACAATCAGATTACAACAATTAATGCATTTATAGTACAAACTATATTTATTTGGTGTTATTAAATGGTTCACAAAGATAAAAATCACATGAAATATGAGTGAAGATGGCAGAACGCTTACTCAACAAATAATTTATTGAACAACTATGAAATCATCATATGAACATCTATTTTGAATTATGCTGTATATTGTGCTAAAAGAGGTTCGTACAAAAATCATTGTCCTGTTCTTTAGACAATTACTACCCATGGTTAAAAATAAAATAGAGAAACATATAATTGTGAAAAGGGCAAGGTAGTATTCATTTAGTACCAAATGAATGATTAAAAAAAAACTGTGATAAAAGTGCAGGAAGATCAGAACAGCAAGTGTTTCACTGAAGATTTTATTGGACAGATATGATCTGACAGACTTCTGAAGAACTGGTTATATCTGAACAGAAAACTGAAAGAAAAAAGGGTTTCAGGCAAGAAAAAATGGTAAAGTCAAATTTTTGGCACAGAAAATGAACACAGTATGTTTAGTAACTGTGATCAAAAAAATGTGAAAAAAGACTTTATGCTGGAAAAAAAAGACAAGTACATAAAAGTAGGATAGGATTACAAAATGATTCCTCCCATAAGCAAATAAGGATTCTGAATAGAGAAATGACATGAATTATAACATAAAGGATTAATCATTTGTATGAAGAAAGTTATAAAGTAGTAATTGACATAAAAAAAGATAATGGTGTGAAACTGGGATATCCACTAAGCTTGCAGCCTCTATATACTTTAGTAAAATGGCAATAGCTTTAAATCACTCAAAGTTAAAGATACAGTATTCTCCAATATAAAACTTACTAACAATCCAATAATACAGTCAGGTGGAAAAACAAAAAAAGTTTCATGGTGAAGCAAAGCATGGTATTGCGAAGGAAAACAAATGCTCCAAGTTCCTGATTCAGAAAAGGGGAAAAGGATGAACACCATCAAAATTATCACAAGTACACAGTAAAGGAACAATAAGAGACAAGATAACTAGAAGAACAATAACACATATGTACTTTGTGGTTGCTAAGGAAAATAGAAATGTGATCACAACGTAATGAGACTGACCTTATAACATGCACAGAAGAACTTACGTATTCAGTTGAGTGCTAACAACTTTGAAGGAATCACCTTATGAGGCTGATTTTTCCAATATTTCCACCATGGCACAGAATATTCTGGAAATTTTCTATAAACCATAGTATCAAAAACATGAGAATTATACTTCATTTTTATTCCCAAAGAGAGGTTTAAATATCCACTTTATTCACTTGTCTTCATTATATGGCACTGCTAGCAGCTTCCAGAAATGAAATCCAATTTTAAAAGATGAAGATTAACTACCTTTAAAGATAGGATAGTTTTTATTTTTATTTTTTTGGCTTTTTGTCTTTCTAGGGCCTCACCCACGGCACGTGGAGGTTCCGTGGCCAGGGGTCCAAACAGAGCTGCAGCTGCTGGCCCACGCCAGAGCCACGGCAACTCAGGATCCGAACCGTGCCTGCCACCTACCCCACAGCCCACGGCAATGCCGGATCCTCAACCCACTGAGTGAGGCTGGGGATCGAACCCATGGATGTTAGTCGGGTTCATCAACTGCCAAGCCATGACAGGAACTCCTAAAGATAGTTTTAAAAGTGCTGCAAACTCTGATGGTATTTCCATAACAGAATCCAAAAAAAAATTTTGAACAATGGCACAAATGGCAGTATTATTGAACCAAGTTTATAGCTTCCTAAGATGATTACTTTTTTGTGGTGGGGAGGAGGTACAACCCAACTGATTATACAAATTCTGTTATATTTATAAGGCAATGTGACTAACTTCTATAAAGGCGACAACTCATGTAAAAATCGGAAAAACAGGGCTGCACATGCAGCATATGGAAATTCCCAGGCTAGAGGTTGAATCAGAGCTGCAACTGCAGACCTGCTCACAATCACAGCAACACAGGATCTGAGCAACGTCTGCAGCCTACACCTCAGCTCATGGCAACACCAGATCCTTAACCTACTGAGCAGGGCCAGGGATCTAACCTACATCCTTATGGATACTAGTCGGGTTCGTTACTGCTGAGCCACAACGGGAACTCCTTATACCAGAAATTATAATGTAAGCAACCTTATGACAATAACTACTACCAGATATATTCAGCATTGTAATAGCAATCTAACAAATCCTAGTCCATAAAACAAATATTCTTATATTTGACATTATACTTAGGTTGCATCTTACAGAAGTTTTATATCAAAACCAGCAAAGAATAAAACTGCTTTGTGGTCATAATTATTTTTTTTAAGATCTCTATATTACTCTTCAAAGTTTTTTTTTTTTTTTGTATACCATACTGCTTCATAATATGTCCACCCAGTTTCCTTTCCAGGTTTTAAACAGATTACTGTTTTTTTTCTTTTTATTAAGCACCAGATAAACTAGGCAGGTTATATTTTGAAGCCATGCAGGACAAAGAAGTATTTTTAAGCACATATAGTTATAAATTTGCATAAGCTGTGTACATGCTTTACACAATAATAAGGCAAAGCTTTTTTATAAATCTGTCTGAATTAGAAGGAATAATGAAAAAAAGTTTATGAAAACAAATGACAAACATAGCTTTAGTAGATATACTAAAGTATGGACAGCAGGAACATTAACGTGAAAGATGATTTTATTAATATTCAAAAGCAGTTTCATACACACTAGATGATTATCTTACAAAACTCTACTATATGCAAAGAAAGTTACTTATAACAAGAGTTGATCCTTATGACAACAGTAGAAATGATTAAGAATGTCACACTACAAATACCTATGACTGCACAAAGTTAAGCTATTAAAAAAATCCTTTATGTATAGTAATTTTCAGTGCTTTTTTCAAATATATTTTAACATCCTGACAATGATTCTAGAAGGAAGGATCTATTGTTATAAAAATCAAAGCCAAGGACATAGAATTTAAATGACTTACCGAAGATCACACAGCTCGTTAGTGACAGAGCAGGGATTAGAAACCAGTTCTCCTGATTCCCCATCCAGTGCTACACAATGACGGCTGTCAATATTATATTTGTACAAGGTAGGAAAAGTTATGTATTTAAAAAGTCATTATTTTATCTATCATTCATGCTAAATTTTAGTTTCAGAAAATAACCATTAAAATCGTTTAAATAAGAGTTTAAGAACATGCTTTTTAAATTATGTAACTGAATTCTAGTGCATATGAATTAAGCCAGAAACTTCTGGAAATTATTTATTCAATGGGCAAGAAAAGAATGTGCAAAAGAGATGAAAATTTGCAAACTTCCCTCTACCATCTTACTAATGATACTGAGCACAAAAATTAAGGGATTGCCAACGAGTTGAAAAATAAAGATTTCGAAGAAAGGCAGTCTGATGAGAAAAAATTTATTTTGGAAAATTGCAGTACTGAATTTTTCTTTTTACAGCTGCACCTGCAGCATACAGAAGTTCCCAGGCTAGGGGTTGGAGCTGCAGCTGGAGGCCTATGCCACAGCCATGGCAACACTGGATTGGAGTTACATCTGCGACTGATGCCAGCCTGCAGCAATGCCAGATCCTTAACCCAATGAGTGAGGCCAGGGGTTGAACCTGCATCCTCACAGAGACAACGTGACTCCTTAACATGCTGAGCCACAATGGGAACTCCAGTACTGAATATATTAGGAGGCAAACTTTATTTAACCAAATTGTTTCATTTGGCCAACTGCCAAATTTCCAGGGTCTCTCTCATTTTTCAAAATTGCTGTTTATATCAATAATGGCAAAAATTCTGTTACCGAAAAAGAAGATAAATTGAATATGGTTAGCTCCTCTTTTTAAATCGTGGATACTTTTACGAGGTGAGATGGGGAGGTAAGAAGGATGACAGAGGGAAAAAGTGAGTGAACTGAACCTGAGAAGAGAAGTGAGAAGGTAAGCTAGGTTGATGGCTAAGACACCTTTTGGTCATTAGAATTCACTAAGAAAATAATCCACACAAATGGATGTTATTTCTTTATATGCTGAGTATACCACTCAATACACTGAGAGTTTAATCAAGCTTCTTTAATGATACCTTGCTTTAGGCAAAGAGAAAAAGACACTCCAAACAGAAAGCATTAAATAAGTGAATGAAGATCAATACTATCACATCTTTGTGCTTCATGGTTAAAATCGCCTAAGGTTTTGTCTGCCAAAGGATGTAAAGGTGATAATCCATAGGACTCGTATTCTTTCTCTAACCCTATAACTAAAGAGGGTACTTTGATGCCACCTTAATATCCTTTATTCTAGAAGAAATGTCAGAAGAACTATCCTTTATTCTACACTTGGAGGTTAATTAATCCTCAAGAAAAGATTCATTCTTGGACTCATCAACTTGCCCTATAAACAATGTAGGTGGTAGTTTACACTTAAAAATAAACGGCTGTAGAACCCTCAGCCATTTCTTGAAATTCCACCAGAAGGGATACATCCTATTTGTAAAACATTACCCGTCCTTAGCGTTTCCTTTTATATGACAGTTTAGAGAGTAAACCTTAATAAACCAAGGAAATAGTCACTGAACGGATACTATGCGCCAGCACACGCTTGGAGCTGTGGCGTCACTAGAAAAAAAATCAACAACACGGTCTCTGCTCCCAAGGAGCTCACAATCTGATGAAATTACTAGGGACATGGAAACAAGCCAGCATAATACATGATATAAGGGCTACAGAATATGATTTTTTTAATGTTGTTATCACATTGCTGTGAATAAATTTATCATAGTTCTTCCATTGGCTGGAAAACAGGGTAACACAAGACAGAAATAGGAAAATATGAAGAAACATATAAAGAGAGGAAAGCCTATGTCCGCCACTTAGAACCAAGGTTTAGTACTCCACAATTTCGCTTAAGACAATATTCATTAAAATTTGTAATACTGAGGATGGTTCGCTAAATTCAACAGGGATGAGTGGCCGGGGAGGGAAAAGATCCTCCAGGGGAGTTAACAGCAGTCTTTTTCATAACAAACCTGGCTCCTCGGCGGGACGCAGACACCTAGCGCAGCACTCCCGCCAGTCCGCTCCTCGCCCCCACGATGAAGGGGCGCCGTAGCTAGGACCCTCAGAGAGCTTCGCGACGATGTGCGCGGGACGTCACGAACCCCTAGATCTTAGAGGAGCGGGGGCCCACCCACCAGAAAACAAACAAGAATCTGGAAAGGCCAGAAACCCGCGAAATCACCACCCGAGCTCCGCGCATCAGTCCTGCCCACTTCCCCTTCGCGCCAGGAACTGGCACCCCACCCACTGCAGCTCGACCCCGGCAGCCCGCGAGTGGAGCGAAGCGCGCAATATAGCCGTCCCGCCCATCCCGAAAGCGCCGGCGGGAATTTTCTCTCCCTGCCCGCGGGGAGGCGCGGCTTCCCCCGCCCCTATAATAAACCTTTAACAGCCCGAGCTAGAGCTAGTCCCCGCCCCGAGCTGGCCCAGCACCGCCCCCGCAACCCTCACCTTTCAAACCACCTCTGCCTCCGCCTCCGCCTCTGCCTCCGCCCAGGTATCCAGTTCGGACTAGCGACGCTCCTCCTCCTTCCGGGGATCAGGGGAAGTCCCGCCTCTGGGAGGGGTTGGGGGCGGGGCATGACTGCGGGAGGGGGCGTCTTCCGGGAGCGTGTGCTGGGGGAGGAGCGGTCGCCGCGCGTTAGACAGGGAGCGGTGCAGGGTGCTGGTTCCTACTGAGGTGGGGAGAGGGGCTCGGCGGGCTGTGTGGGACTGGGGGGACAATGCAGGCTCAGTGAGCCTAGCGCGGGGAAGTGGGGCTTGCAGTGGAAGGGGCTGGCGGCTGGGGGAGGAATCAAACGTAACCGTAACCGTCCCTCAGGGGAAGGGGACCAGTCCCGACTCCCTGGCTCTTCCGCTTTATACCGTAACTTTGGGGTGTGGCAGGGGTTAGTGACGGTCGTTGACCTGGTATTCGGGCGTGAAGGAGGCTTGTGCGGTTATAGTCTTTCTCGTGGCCAGTGTGGGAATAAAACAAATGTTTGTAATCCGGATTATCCGCGGTGACTTGGGGCCTCCTCTACTGCCCATTTAAAGTTAAAGGCCTGTTCCCTCAAACTTCTCCCTTCTGATCGTCCTCTGCCATCTGTTTACCAGCCAAGCCCAGCGGGAACGGGGTCTGGGCCACCAGGTTCCTGGTGAGGTTGAAAGACCGAGTGTGTAAGACTGTTTTAAAGTGAGTCTGTGAGAGAAGGCAAGATTTTGTGGATTGCTTCCGTGTAAGTGTGGGCTGAGTACCTGAGTGCCAGAGCTTCACCATGTCAGGGAAGCGGAAGCGTGTGGTGTTGACTATTAAAGATAAGCTTGATATAATAAAGAAACTTGAAGACGGGGGTTCTTCCAAGCAGCTGGCAGTGATTTATGGAATTGGTGAGACAACAGTTCGGGATATAAGAAAAAATAAAGAAAAGATTATAACTTATGCAAGCAGTTCTGATTCCACAAGTCTTCTGGCCAAGAGGAAATCTATGAAGCCATCCATGTATGAGGAACTGGACAGAGCAATGCTGGAGTGGTTCAACCAGCAAAGAGCAAAAGGGAATCCTGTGTCTGGACCAATCTGTGCAAAAAGGGCAGAGTTCTTCTTTTATGCTTTGGGAATGGATGGTGATTTTAACCCCTCTGCTGGCTGGTTAACTCGTTTTAAGCAGCGACACAGCATTAGAGAGATTAATATTAGAAATGAAAGATTAATTGGAGATGAGACTGCTGTGGAAGATTTTTGTAACAACTTTCGAGACTTTATTGAACGAGAGAATTTGCAACCAGAACAAATCTACAATGCAGACGAAACTGGACTATTTTGGAAATGCCTGCCTTCCAGAACTTCAGTAATCAAAGGTAAATGCACTGTCCCTGGGCACAAGTCAATTGAAGAAAGAGTCACTGTCATGTGTTGTGCCAATGCAACAGGTTTACACAAACTTAAACTTTGTGTTGTAGGGAAAGCAAAGAAACCTCACTCTTTCAAGTCAACTGACACTTCAAACCTGCCAGTCTCCTACTTCAGCCAAAAAGGTGCATGGATGGATCTTTCCATTTTCCGACAATGGTTTGATAAGATCTTTGTGCCACAAGTTCGGGAGCACTTAAGATCCAAAGGCTTGCAGGAAAAGGCTGTGCTCTTGTTGGATAATTCACCAACACACCCAAATGAAAACGTCCTGAGATCAGATGATGGCCAAATATTTGCAAAATATTTACCCCCTAATGTGGCTTCATTGATTCAGCCCTCAGATCAAGGAGTCATAGCTACACTGAAGAGATACTATCGTGCAGGTCTTCTCCAAAACAACTTGGAAGAAGGCAATGACCTGAAATCATTCTGGAAGAAGCTCACGCTGCTAGATGCACTTTATGAAATAGCAGTGGCATGGAATTTAGTAAAGCCAGTTACCATCAGCAGAGCATGGAAGAAGATTCTTCCTGCCATAGAGGAGAAAGAAGGCCTGGACTTTGATGAAGAAGATATTTCAGTGGCTGCTGTGGCTACCATTTTACAACACACCAAAGGATTGGAAAATGTGACTACTGAGAACATTGAAAAATGGCTTGACGTGGACAGTACTGAACCAGGCTATGAAGTTTTAACTGACAGTGAAATCATCAGAAGAGCACAAGGCCAAACAGACGAATCCAGTGAAAATGAGGAGGAGGAAACAGAACTGATTCCAGAAAAACACATTAATCATGCAGCTGCTCTCCAGTGGACTGAAAATTTATTGGATTATCTAGAACAACAAGGTGATATGATTTTGCCAGATAGACTGGTAGTTCGTAAACTTCGAGCCACCATCAGAAATAAACAGAAGATGACAAACTCAAGTCAGTAATGGTATATCAGCATTACCATTGTTTTGGTAATTGTGCTTATAACTCTTAACCTCTTTGCAATATGACTTTTTATTTGTGTTCTGAATTCCCAGACACAGTCCTGTGAAATACAAATACAAAAATGTATCTGAAGTGGTTTGAGGGTTATGCGTTTTGCAGCATCTGTCTCTTGTCCCCTTTATTTGTGCAGATAATCAGAAGCTAATTTTGTATAGGTATAAATTCACATAAATATGTATTCGCTTTTGTAGACCTACAATTATCCCTTCCATTACAGAGTCATTCCCTAAAGTTTCAAGTAGAAGTTACAGGTGACAGTGAACAGATGGAGCACTTGCCTGAAACCTTTTGCTAGATTTGTGAGGGCTGCTATAGTAATCTTAACCATCTTAAGTGGTTATCTCCTTTGTACACCAATAGAATGAGAAATATCTATATTGTTAAATTTCAGGATGCTCTGTAATAATTCAAATTGAAGTTCAAAATGAAGAGGAAACTGATCTATGAATTAATAAAATAACTTAGAAATCATACTTTTCTTACAATTGTTTGGGAAGGGGAGATTTTTCTGGAAGTGAAGTAAATATAATATAGGAAGTGATTGCTAAATTAGAAAACTATTGAAAAGCTGATATATAAGGTATTCTGATCTATTCATTTGTAGAAAACTGGGAATTGAAAATTTGGGGGGACTTTAGGTTATTTATACAAAGGGAATAAATAGGCTTATTTTAATTGGGTCTTATATTAATTGGGTAACAGTATACGTTTATTATTTATTCATCTAATTATAGTACAGATTTTGTAATGTTATCTGTGGTTATGTGAGCTATATGAGGGAATATCTTGGGTATTTGTAAGTTTTTTTTTTTTTACTGTGTACTTGAAAATGTCTATAATTTGAAAGTTTGTCATAGCTTCTTTTATTTGATATGAAAAGAAATGAAAAATAATATTATTTGTAATAAGCCATAAGTTATGACCTGTTTAATGAAGAAAGCAGAAATAAAAAAATGCCAGATTCTGAGGAATTTCATCATTTATTGTTTTGACAGTTGTAAAAGGGTGTTATTCTAGAATTCATTTGTCAGAATTTTGATAAATTTTCTTAACAGTATAAGTTTATTCAAGACATTGAAAAGAATTTACCTATATGAATATTAATTTCATTTCTAATTTAAAAGCAAAGTATCTACATATTATTTCATGTTTTGGCCCTAAATTAAATATATTTATATATATTTATCATTCAGTCATTTTTAAAAAGTTCAACCTTTTCATTGGAATACTTCACATTTTATAGTGACTTTCTTAAAATTCTAAAACTTCAAAAATATTTGTAGCTTTCCATAATTTCTGTTTTCTTCATGATACATGTCTAAATTTTTAAAAAAGAATTATCTGTGATGAAAACTGTTTAAAAATTGTGTTTGTTGCATGAATTGCTTCAGTAGACAGAAGAAAAAAGCCTCAAATTAACATACATATTGAATCAGATAACTACACATTCTGCTATAAGTTAAACTGTATAAAATAATTTTTCATTTTTAAAAATGAAAATATGTAGTACATAAAGCTCCTTGGACTTTCTGTCTTTATTTGCTCACTGTTTTTAAAATTAACCTTGTCCGTGAAATTCAGCTATATCATTGCCACCTAGTGGTAAAATTACATTACGTTAAGCTCTGTGCTTTTAAACTTTAATATCTAGTAAAAGGTTCACTGTTTTGTGACCTTGAGTGTGAATCTTGTGACTCTCTATTCTGTGAGAGACTGCTCTTCTTTTTTTGGTTTATAGCCATTCACTCTTTTCCTAAAGCTGCCAACGTTGGTAGACTAAAAATTCTGTTTTGGACCCTTCTATCCTTAACCATAATTGTAAAAACTGCCAATCACTAAATACCATGTGTTCTAAGCAGTATATTTATGTCATATAAGCCTCAAATTATGAACTAGTTAGAAATAATGATGCTCAGTTCAAACTGTTAATTGCTGTAGATTACTTGCCTACAGGTAAGAATTTAAACCCCAGTATTTGACGCCAAAGCCTACATTTATTTTATCCAACCTAGGCTAACTTCTTAACCTTTTCCACTCTTCAACATTTATTCCTTGCCACCTTCCTCCACCACCTGCCACAGGTGTCTGAATTTACTTTATTTTTCAGAGCACTTATGACAGCAGTTGCCCTTTCCTTTTACCCTTGTATGGAGTTAGTCTTCCATTTTCATTACTCCGTCATGTCTGTGTTTCTCTGTTTATCCACAGTCTAACAGCATTTGAAATTGGGACCATCTAATTTATGATTTCTTGTTAGCCATGCTCAGGATCTTTTCTCACTCCCAACAATTTAAAACCCACCATTAGCAAAACAGTTTATGCAAACCTTTCTCTTTAGTTCATGAGGTAATCTCAAAGAGAATTAAAGAGTTGGCGCAGTATAGTCCTAACATGAAAGTCTTGCTAGCCCAAAGGTGCTGGAAAACACTGCCACCAGAGGCACATTAGCATGGATATACTCAGACCCATAGAGACCAAAAAGGAAAAAATTAAGCCCCCTAAATAAGATGATATGGAGAAGAGAATAGTTAGGTTCAAATACAAGAGGGGGTGGTTAGATGAGAAGAAAAAAATTAAAGGGAAATGTGGCCTGCCAGGAGGTTTATTTTATAATGAAGTGCATTTCAGCCTCCTAGTCCCAGGCTTACTATGTGCTGCTCATTGGTAGATGGTCCCTGTAATGTCTGCTTTTCTCTTTGTCACCTGTGGAGTGTTAAGTCAGTTCCAAGCTGAATGCATTCAGTCAGTAGTCGGGACCCTTTGGTGGATGACACCAGAATCTATTTGGGTACATCTGCCCCAAAGTCATGAATTCTTGGTCTCTGATTCTTATTCCCTCAGTGCCCCACCAGAGGTTGATGTGCTTTCTATTCCTCCATTAAGAAATTAGCCATATGGTCACATTCTCAGTCTTACTAGGTTTTCCCGTTGATGAGCTTTGATATATACCTCAGAAAATCAGCTTAGGTTACACTGTCTCTCTAAACCCATGTTCCCAGTAGCCAAGAATGCTGTGTGAGCAGGTTTTACCTGCACGGGTTTGTGAGCGATTTGTGGTTTTGGAGAGTGAATGGGTGAAGGGAATAGAATTCTTTGCTCGGTTTAAATTTAGCAAATCAAAAGTTCATTGAAATTTTGCTAAATGGGTAAGACTACTGAGGATGGTGAGTTTGGAAAAATAATAAAGAAGGGGAAGAGTGGTTCATGTCCTTAAGGATCTTGAAATCAAGGTGGAAAAATAATGTATTTGAAAAGACAAAGCCATTTGATTTAATTGTAAGCCCATATAAAACAGTCAACATAATGTGATATGGATTATGTAAGGGGACCACTGTGATTTAATTCATTTACTAATTCCTTTAGTAGTTCTGCTCTGTATATCCTCTACATTTCAAGCTTTTCTTTGTTCTTGGTCTTCATTGCTCCTGAGTGACTTCATCCATTTCCATTACCTGCGTGTTTGTGATTCCATATCTGTCTCCAGCCCCCCTGTCTTCAGAAGTCCAGATTTGTATCTTCAATTGAGAAGCAGGATTTCAGTCTGAAAAGGAAATTTAAATTGTTACTTTGCTTTTATAGTACACAGTCCATTAACATCCTAATGTTAGATGTTCGAGCCAACTAGATGGGCTAAGGAATTTTTAACCATGCCAAATTAGGCTAGTCTTTATTGGTCTGAAATAGCAAGGTAGATAATTATATCTCCTTTCTTATTTAGCCTTTCCTGATGCACACACATGCCCTTGCCTCTGGTCATTTCTTCTTGTGAACAGCTCATTTCTTCTTGTGCCACTCAAGTACTAAAACTGAGTTTATGTTCCAACCCTTAACCTCCCTAAAAGACTATTATTCAAACTCTTAAGACTGACTACATTGCTTATAAATGTACTCTTACTGTTTTACCTATTTAAGGCTGCTGGCAACTTTACACAGTAACTAGTCTCATGCAGTTAGAAGTTGGATATGAAAGAATGCCCAAAGGGTAGCAGTTGCTGTAAATACCTAATAATGTAAAAACTGTCCTCAGAGTCTATAAGACTTGTTCTATTGGGAAGTGATTTTTGTGATATGTGCCTCAGGACTGAGCTATGAGATCAAGGACCATAGAATCAGTACTTTGGAGAACAGTATATTCATTCAACAAATGTGTACTCACAACAAACTGTATGCTTTCTGTGTATAAGACATTCTAAGCAGTATATGGAATACATGGGTAAGACTGCATTTGAGAGATAACAGAGAAGGAGACAAATGTAAAAAGGAGAATTATGACATTCCGACAAAGTGCAAATACAAGTCTAATTCTGATATGAGTGACATACAGTGATATGATCTGATATGAGGAGTGAAATCATAACAATTGAGTTGGTCTTAAAAAATAACTAAAATTTTCTTAATGTTTTAGTCTCTAGTCATTGCCAAATGTCCTCCAGGGGGAAAAATCTTGAAAAATGTTTTTAACCACCATTCCATCTTACCAGCCTTTGCCAGTTATTTCCCTGATGACTGCTTTCTGATCACTAATTTAATTATATGCATTTGAGATTTTTTTGTCACAGCAGCACCACATTTCAAGGTACCAATCACTGTTGATCTGGATAATGCTAGCTAATGAATTTTAGAGACTTACAATACGTGGGTTTCTCTAATCTAGTGATGATATAAAACTTGATTGAAGCATGATTTTCTTCAAGTTGCGATTCATGGACTCAGGCTCTTCTTTCCTATGCAGCTCTCCAATGCTGGGGAGCCCACTGTGGAGTTCAGGCTCCTTATTCCTCTGGAGGGACCTCCACAGTTGTGATATCCCTCTTGCTTGTGGGTTGTCATCCTGGGGGTGTGGGTCTAATAAGACAGTATTTCTGCCCCTCTTCCATCATGATCTGGCATTTTCTTTACATCACTAGCTGTAGAAAACTTCTTGTAGTCTTCAAATCATTCTCAGAGGTATTCTATACGTAGCTGAATTTTGGTATGTCCATGGAGGATGTGAGCTCAGGACCTTCCTACTCCATCATTTTGATTCACATCTCATGAGTTTTATATTCTTAAGACATCCATGATAGCAGCTCTCCATTTGTCTGAGTTCCTCATTAAAATGCTGAGATTTATAGCTTCTAACTCTTATTAAAACTTTTAGCCCAGGCAATTAAAGAATTGGTAGATGAGACTTTTAATTATCTTTTTGCCCAGTAGAGTCAAAGAGGAGGAATAATGAATACCACACACTTTTTTAATTGTCTGTAATTGAAAATCAGAAATCAATAGAAAGTACTAAATTATGAGTTGTTATGCAATCGCCATATGAATTCATGTATTTCATTCAGTCATTTCATTTTTTTGTTCAGTCATTTATTTGACAAAAATTTTTAAAGGGTATACATAAGGCTAGTTAACATAGGATACGTTATATAAGACTCAATTATTGCTAAGGAATTTAGGGTCATAACTGTATCTTTAATATTAAGATCATGTTCATTAGAGTTTTCCACATCCAACAAGAATCTTGGACCCTGTGGATAATGAAAAGTTTTGTGATAAAATCTCTTAAAATTTAGAAATGAAAGTACTTCCGATGACTAGACTACCTAGGTGTATGCAACTTATGAAGAGTTTTCTTTGAAATATGATACTAGATCTTCAGTTAATTTCACAAAGCTACTTTCAATAATAGCCATTAAAAAGTATCATAAGGGAGTTCCTTTTTAAAGGCTGCAAAGTCTTTGCCTAGATTTATTTCTTTCCATGTAGGATGTTGCATGTAGGTCCAGCACCGTTTGTTGAAAAGACTGTCTGGTCTCTATAGAATTATCTTTGCTCCTTTGTCAAAGATCAGTTGACTATACTTGTGTGGGTATATCTGGGCTCCCTAATTCTTTTCCGTCAATCTATTTGTCTATTTTCTTGCCAATATCACACCCTTTTAATTACTATATCTTTATAGTAAGTCGTGTGGTGTTAGTTCTCTTTTTATTCTTCAGCTTGGATTGGCTATCCTGGGTCTTGTGCCTCTTTATATAAACTATAGAATCCGTTTGTCAGTATCCACAAAATAACTGGCTGGGATGCTGACTGAGATTTCAATGAATCTACAGATCACATTGGGAAGAACTGACATCTTGATGGTATTGAGTCTTCCTGTCCTTGAGCACAGAATATCTCTGTTTATGTAGACCTTTTTTTATTTCTTTTATCAGAGTTTTGCAGTTTTCCTCATATAGATCTTGTACATGTTTTAGTGGTTTTTTACCTAAGTATTTTGTTTTTTTGGTGCTAATGTAAATGGTGTTGTGTTTCTAACTTCAAATTTAAACAATTCATTGCTGCTAAATAGGAAAGTAATTTATTTCTGTATATTAACTTTGTATACTGCAGCCTTCTAAAATCATTTATTAGTTACAATAATTTTTTGTTGATTCTTTCAGATTTTGTACATAAACAATCGTCATCTGTGAGCAAAGTCAGTTTTCTTTCTTGCTTTTTTTTCCTCCCTTTTAGGGCCACACCCAAGACATATGGAAGTTTCCAATCTAGGGCTCGAATCGGAGCTACAGCTGCTGGCCTACATCATAGCCATAGCAATGTGGAATCCAACACCACAGCTCAGGGCAATGCCGGGTCATTAACCCACTGAATGAGGCCAGCGATCAAACCCGCATCCTCATGGATACTAGTCAGGTTCATTTCCGCTGTGCCACACTGGGAACTCATCCAGTCTTATTTTTTCCTATACAATCTGTGTGCTTTTATTTCTGTTTCTTGTTTTATTGTGTTAGCTAGAACTTTGAGTGGTGAGAGGGAACATGGTTAATTTTTTAAAAGAACACATTTCATTATTTCTTGAACTTGATAGTAGATTTAGGCAATTTAGTTCCACATTAGATAAGAACATAAAAATTTCATAAAGTACATAACTGAGCCTCTTGTAAAAAAATTTTACGGAGAAAAACCAGTTTAAATTCTCCCTGAAACCAGTGATTTCTGACTGGTTTAGTCGATCAAAATGAGATTTTTCTCTTTTATTTAAGTCAGGGTCTACAAAGCATGTCATTCAATTTCATAAGAGACCCCTCTTGTATCAATTGCAAGGCATCCAGAGGAACCATAACAGCAACAAAAAAATCTAACACACACACACACACACACACACACACACACACCTAACACTACGGGAACATAAAAAAAATTATGAGGTTTTTCCTATTTCTTAAGTCACCTCGATAATAACAGCTAATTTTTGAAACAATCAAGCATTCAGTAAATATTAGAGAAATAGGAGCAGGAGAAGAGAGACAAAGAGGGAAAAGAAACTACTTCTGAGAGTGCTTTTGAACTACCTGGATACTCTGCTGCATTAAAATTTTTTAATTTTGCTTTTCTTTCTTATCTTTTTTTTTCTTTTTTAGGGCTGCACTCACAGCATATGGAGGTTCCCAGGCTAGAGGTGGAATCAGAGCTGTAGCCGCTGGCCTACACCACAGCCACAGCAATGCAGGAGCCAAGGCACATCTGGAACCTACACCACAGCTCATATAACACCAGATCCTTAACCCACTGAGCAAGGCCAGGGATCGAATCCGTGTCCTCATGGATCCTAGTGCTGAGCCACGAACGGAACTCCAGAATTTCTTTTTTAAAAAATGGAAAACAGAAGAGATAAGGAAGAATAAAAATGGAAAGGATGGCAGACCCACATGTTCATAAGAAAAATCAGACGGGGAGGAGTTCCCTTTGTGGCTCAGTGGTTAACGAATCCGACTAAGAACCGTGAGGTTGCGGGTTCGATCCCTGACCTTGCTCAGTGGGTTAAGGATCCGGCGTTGCCGTGAGCTGTGGTGTAGGTTGCAGACGCGGCTCGGATCCCGCGTTGCTGTGGCTGTGGCGAAGGCTGGTGGCTACAGCTCCTGTTAGACCCCTAGCCTGGGAACCTCCATATGCCGCAGGTGCGG
>PVHT020000035.1:661523-743033 GCA_004024745.2 Catagonus wagneri | reverse complement strand
GAATCCGACTAAGAACCGTGAGGTTGCGGGTTCGATCCCTGACCTTGCTCAGTGGGTTAAGGATCCGGCGTTGCCGTGAGCTGTGGTGTAGGTTGCAGACGCGGCTCGGATCCCGCGTTGCTGTGGCTGTGGCGAAGGCTGGTGGCTACAGCTCCTGTTAGACCCCTAGCCTGGGAACCTCCATATGCCGCAGGTGCGGCTCTAGATAAAGGCAAAAAAGACAAAAAAAAAAAGAAAAAAGAAATCAGACGGGGAATTCCCATTGTGGTTCAGCAGGTAAAGAACCTAACTAGTACCCATGAGGGTGAGGGGTTCAATCCCTGGACGCTCTCAGTGGGTTAAGGATCCAGTGTTGCCCTGAGCTACAGTGTAGTTCACAGATGCAGCTCGGATCCTGTGTTGCTGTGGCTGTAGTGGCAGCTGGCAGCTGCAGCTCCAATTCAACCCCTAGCCTGGGAACTTCCATATATCTCAAGTGCGGAAAAGAGAAAAATGCAGACATTTATTTGATACTGGGGTTGTAATCATAAGCTAGACACAATTTAATGGCAGAGACAGGTACAGTGATACATGGAATCACCAAATGGAAGGCATACATATAGAACAACAGAGCAGTACAGGGAAAAGGATGATAAACACCTAGAAGATCACACACACACACACACACACACACACACACACACACACACACACACACCCCCGACAGTGAAGATGCATGCAAAAGACAGATGGGAATAGCTAGTGGAGAGACAATATAACTCATACTCCACTGACACATTTTAAATGTAAGTCACTGTTACAATTTTGTTGTATAGATGATTTTGATTTTAACTTCATTTAGAGCCATAGATGATCTTGAATTCTTAATTTTTGACAAAGAAAGTACAAATTAAGCTCTCTGAAGAAAATTAGGTGTCAAAGAAAAAAAGACATTTTAGGTGGAGTAATATCCCCATCTTGTGGTGTTTTGGAATACTGACTGCTTTTTAACGGCATTTGAGTTTACATGTGATTCTAGGTAAAATATAGCTAACAATTTTTCTTGGGAACAGGGAAGAGTAATCACAGAGAAAACTGAATCTACAGTTTCTCAATCCAAAATTTTCATTGAAGTTAAACTATTTTAATGGAAGGATTGCTACAATTTGGTACTGATTACTTAATTGTTGGCTCTTCAGTGTTCACCTTTTAAAAAAAATTCAGTAAATTTTGTTATACAACCATCATCACAACCTAATTTTAGAATATTTCCATCCGAAATCTCCAGTCCACCCCCTACCTTCCCCTACCTGTCCCCTTTGGTAACTATAAGGTTTTCAAAGTCTGTGAGTCTGTTTCTACTCTGAAAATAAGTTCACTTTTATCATTTTTTTTAGGTGCTCACCTTTACTGGACTCAGAGAAAGAACCAAGAAATGATTCACATTGGTATTTACCTTTTCTTCAATTGCCTAGAGTTTTGTATATATATATATATTTTTTGGTGGCACTTGTGACATATTAAATTCCTGGACTAGAGATAGATCTGAGCTACAGCTGCAGCCTATGACACAGTCACAGCAATGCAGGATCCTTAACTCACTGCACTATAGCAGGAACTCTAAGAGTTTACGTTTTTTACTAGTACAACCTCTCTTGTTCGCCATTCTGACTGGTGTGAGCTGATACCTCATTGCAGTTTTGATTCACATTTCTCTAATAATTAATGATGTTGAGCATCTTTTCATGTATTTTTGGCCACCTGTCTCTCTTCTTTTGAGAAATGTTTGTTTAGATTTTCTACCCTTTTTTTTTTATATTGAGCTACATGAGCTATTTGTATATTTTGGAGATTAATTCCTTGTTGGTTGCATCATTTGTTGATGTTTTCTCCCATCCTGTGAGTTTTCTTTTCATTTGGTTTACGGTTTCCTTTGCTGAGCAAAATCTTTTAATTAGGTCTCATTTGTTTATTTTTGTTTTTATTTTCATTACTCTAGGAGGTTGGTCAAAAAACATATTGCTGTGATTTTTGTCAGAGGGTGTTATACCTATGGTTTCCTCTAAGAGTTTTATTGTATCCAGTCTTACATTTAGGTCTTTAATCCATTTTAAGGAATGGATTAAGAAGATGTGGTACATATATTCAATGGAATATTACTCAGTCATAAAAAAGAATGAAATAATGCCAATTACAGCAACATGGATGGACTTAGAGATTATCATACTAAGTGAAGTGGTAAGTCAGACAGAGAAAGACAAATACCATATGGTCCCACTTATATGTAGAATCTAAAAAAAAAAAAAAATCACGTAGGAAATTTCTGTTCTGGTACAGTGGGTTGAGAGTCCAGTTCGGTGGTTGGGGTCACTGTGGAGGTGTGGGTTCAATCTCTGGCCCAGGTCATTGGGTCAAAGGATCCAGCGTTGCTGCAGCTGCAGCACAGGTTACACCTGCAGCTCAGATTTACTCCCTGTCCTGGGAACTTCCATACACTATGGGTACAGCCATAAAAAGCACATAAATAAAAAATAAAAAATGATACAAATGAATTTATTTATAAAACATAAACAGGCTCACAGATTTTGCAAAAAAAAAAAAAAAAGCTATAGTTACCAAAGGGAAAAGTTAGGGGGGGGAGGGATAATTTAGGAGTTTGGGATTAACATATATACACTACTATATACAGAATAGATAATCAACAAGAACCTACTGTATAGCACTGGAAACTCTACTTAATGTTCTGTAATAACCTATATGGGAAATGGATCTGAAAAAGAATGGATATATGTATACATATAACTGGATCACTTTGTTCTACACCTGAAACTAACATAACATTGTAAATCAGCTATATTAAATTGAAAAAAAATATTTTTACATGTGGAACAATTCTCAAGGAAAACTAACTGGAGACTGGCAGAAGAACTCCTAAAAGTGATGTTGCCAGAAAGTTTCCCATATAATCTGGTTGGATGGGAAAAAAAAATCAGTTCTTAACCTGTACCCCTGGGAGGGAATTAGGAGGAAAGAGACTGCGTGGGTGTCCAGTCACCCTGGGAAATGGGTAGGTTGAGCCACAGACTGGGTGACCCAGTCCTGGGGTCCTGTGTGGAGAAGACCAGCCACCTTTGACAGCTTGGAGAACTGCTGGGACAAACAGAAAGCTGGAGAAGGCTATGCTTCACTCAGTTGCTGGCTTGCCCCCAGACAGGGTGGAGAGAGGTCTGCCCTAATCACTGCCTCATTGCCACACTCCCCAGTTTAAGCTGAGTGAACACCCCAGTCCCACTCACTCCGCACCACAGCTTGACACTGGATCTAGGGTGGCCAGGACCTGGGAATAGACTTGAACGTGGATGCAGAGGTAGCCTGGGGGCCTGTGGTGTGGTCCAGGTAGGACAGCCATGGCCACTATTGGCAGTTACCCAAAAAATGCCCCGGAAGCACCCCAACTTCTCACAGCAGAACAGCCACTTCAATTCCTGAAGTGCTGCAACTACCTAACCTCCAGTTTCAGAGGACTGAATGCTCCAGCACTGCTCACTCCACACCACAACCTTGTGCTATGTCTAGGGTGGCCACAACTTGGGAAAAGACATAAACATGGACTGTGTCTCAGTGGAGCCCCAGATGCCTATACAGGCAGTGCATCGGACCTCTGTATGCATGTGACCCTCAATTACTTTAGCACTCCCCTCCTTTGAATCAAAGGCTTAAGTGTGGGGAGAAGGAAAATTGTACACACTAGGGGAATAGAGCCTGCTTGAGCCCAAACCTTAGGATTTCTGCTTCAGCAACTTGGGAACAGACCCCACCCTGATAGGTAGGCCTCTGCCACAGATCAGAAGGAAGCCCCATCCCACACCTTGTACAGGCTTTAGATCCTCCAAAACCAGCCACAGCCCTAACAAGGGGAGAGTGGCCAGCACACCATGAAGGAAGACGTAGCTGGCATCCACATCAAATCTAGCCCTTGCACCAAAGACTTGGCACATGCAGCCTACGTAGGGTTGCTCCCACATAAAACACCCCTTCAAGACCGAAATAGAGATCTGCTTCATCTGCATTCATAGGGAAAGACAACGTTAAATAAAATGAAAAGGCAGAGGAACTACTCCCAATTAAAAGAGCAAGAGGAAGCCTCTGAAAAAATAGTAGAGCTTACTAGACATGGAGTTCAAAAGTTTGTAATAAAAATTATAATCTAATTAAGAAGGAGAATTGATCTAAACACAGACCATTTTAACAAGGAACTAGAAAGTATAAAGAAGATCCAATCAAAAATATTTAATTCAATTTCTGAGAACAAAAAGAAGCACTCTGGAAGAAATCAGTAGCTAATTAAATGATGCAGAAGAATGTATAAATGATCTGGAAGATAGAATAATAGAAATCATCAACCAGAACTGCAGATAGAAGACAAGTGAAAACAGATGAAAGCAACATACAAGATCAATGGGATAATATAAAATGTGCCGATTTATGCATTATAGGGGTTCCAGAAGGGGAAGAGAGGGAGAATAAGATCAAAAATGTATTTGAAAAAAGTATGGTTTCCTAAACTTAAAGAAAGGAAGGGATATCCAGGTATAGGAAACACAGAGGTCCCAAAGAAGATGAAGCCAAACAGACCCACACCAAGATACATAGTTAAAATAGCAAAAGTTAAAGAGTCAATTTTAAAGGCAGCAAGAGAGGAACAAAGGGTCATATACAGGGGAATACCCCCCCATCCCCCACCCCCACATCTCTGCCAAGTCTATCAGCTGATTTATCTAAAGGAAATTTGCAGAGCAGAAGGGAGTGGCTTGATATATCCAAAGAGCTGAAAGTAGAGCAACCTAGCACACTCTACCCAGCAAGATTATCATTTCAAATAGAAGGAGAGGTAAAGAATTTCTCAGACAAGTCAAAACTAAAAGAATCCAGTGACACCAAACCTACCCTAAAAGAAAGGGTCTTTCTTAAATGGAAAAGAAGTAAGAATATATAAGAAAAGGAAAATTGCAATAGGAAAGGAAAGTAAATGGTAAGACTGAAGATCATTTAAATAAGCCAGTATGTAGATTAAAAAACAGGATTATAAAAACAACTGTAATTATAATAAACAGTAAAGAGATAAACACAGAGATGTAAAATAAGACATCAGAAACACAAAATGAGGAGTAAAGGAGTGAAATATGTAGAGCTTCTATAATATGTTTGAACTTAAATGGCTACCAGTTTAAAGCAAGTAGATATACTCCATGGTAATCACAAATCAAAAATCTACAACAGGAGGTCCCATCGTGGCTCAGTGGAAACAAATCTGACTAGTAACCATGAGGATGCAAGTTCCATCCCTGGCCTCGATCAGTGGGTTAAGGATATGACATTGCTTTGAGATGTGGTGTAGTTTGCAGATGCGACTTGGATCTGGCGTTGTGGTGGTTGTAGTGTAGGCCAGTGGCTACAGCTTCCATTAGACCCCTTGCCTGGGAACCTCCATATGCTGTGAGTGTGGCCCTAAAAAGACAAAAACAACAAAAAAAAGACAAAAAATAAAAATTTAAAAATTAAAAAATAAAAACCTACAACAGATAGATAAAAAGCAAAATGAAAGGAACTTAAGTACATTACAAAAGAAAATCATCAAACTATAATGGAATAAATTAAAAGGAGAAATGAACAAAGAAGAAATATAAAACAACCAGAAATCTGGGGTTTGGTCAAAAACACAATAAATGATAAATGTTGACAAGGATATTGATAGGAATGTAAATTGGTTCAGCCTCTATGGAAAACAGTATGGAAATTCCTTTAAAAGCTGAAAATAGATCTACTACTTAATCCAGCAATTCCACTTTTTGGTATATGTCTGAAAAAAATGAAAACATGTACTGCAATGTTCATAGCAGCACACCATGCAATAGACAAGATATGGAAGCAATACAAGTGTCTGTCAACAGACAACTGGATTAAGAAAATGTGGCATATTTTATACACACACACACACACACACACACACACACACACACACACACACACACAAAGATACACACAATAGAATATTATTCAGCTATAAAAAAGAATGACATACTGGAGTTCCTGTCGTGGCTCAGTGGTTAACGAGTCCGACTAGAAACCATGAGGTTGCGGTTTCAATTCCTGGCCTTGCTCAGTGGGTTAAGGATCCGGCGTTGCCATGAGCTGTGGCGTAGGTTGCAGACGCGGCTTGGATCTTGCGTTGCTGTGGGTGTGGTGAAGGCCGGCAGCTACAGCTCCTGTTAGACCCCTAGCCTGGGAACCTCCGTATGCCGTGGGTGCGGCCCAAATAAGGCAAAAAGACAAAAAAAAAAGAATGACATACTGCCATTTGCAGCAACATAGATAGACCTAGAGAATAATATACTTAGTGAAAAAATCAGATGAAGACAAACACTACATGATATCACATATGTGAAATCTAAAAAACAATAGAAATGAATGTATATGCAAAACAGAAGCAAACTCACAAGTATGGAGAACACACTCATGGTTAACAAAGAGGAGAGGGAAAGAGGAGGGACAAATTAGGCTTGTGGAATCAGCAGATATATATTTTATATATATATCTGCAGTTATATATTTTACATATAAAATATATAAGCATCAAGGATATACTGTTTAGCACAGTGTTTAGCACTGCTTATTAAGACTTTTAATAACCTATAAAAAATAAATCTTCAAAAAAGAGAATCATTTGGCTGTACACCTGAAACTGTCACAATACTGTAAACTAACCACGCTTCAGTAAAAAAAAAAAAAAAAAGAAGGGGGAAATGAACATTGTCATGAAGGCTAATGAAAGATTTTCAGCAGGACTGTGACATGAGAAGATAATTTTTAAAAAAACAAATAGAATATTTCTCTATCTATCTATCTATCTATCTATCTTAGGTCCGCACCCACAGCATATGGAGGTTCCCAGGATAGGGGTAGAATCAGAGCTGTAGCTGCTGGCCTACACCACAGCCATAGCAATGCCAGATCCAAGTAGTGTTCTGTTACCTTCACACAGCTCATGGCAACACTGAATCCTTAACCCACTGAGCAAGTCCAGGGATTGAAGCTGCGTTCTCATGGATACTAGTCAGGTTCGTTTCTGCTGAGCCATTATGGGAACTACTAAGTAGAATTTTTTAAGTGTTTTTTTAACCAGTTAAATAGAAATTTGGAGGAAGTACTGGACTGAGGAAAGAGTGAAGGCAGTTTCATTAGTTAGCATGAAATATCTTTAGTCCAGCAATTATATAATGAAGATTTGAATTAAGATAGTGGTAGTAGAAACACAGAGGAGAAAGATTTAAAAGTTTAGAGAAAACCACACAATAGAGTATTACTCAGCCATTAAAAGGAACGAAATACCAACATTTATAGCAACATGGATGGACCTAGAAATTATCATGCAAAGTGAAACCAGTCAGAAAATTAGACAGCAAAATCCAATGCTACTGCTTACATGTGGAAACTAAAAAGACATAATGAACTTCTTTGCAGAACAGACAATGACTCACACACTTTGGAAAACCTCGATTTTTCAAATAAGACAATCTGGGGGGTTGGGGGGATTCACTGGGTTTGGGACACAAAACCTGTCAAATTGACTTGTGATGATTTTTGTACACCTATAATTGAAATAAAATTCATTAAGTTAAAGAAACAAACAACAACAACAACAAAAAAAGTTTAGAGAAATCACACAAAACCTTGCACATAGATATTTGTAACAGCTTAATTGTAATTGCTTAACCTTGGAAGTGACTAAGATGTCATTCAGTAAGTGAATGGATAAATAAACTGTGGTACATCCAGACAATAGAATAGAAGTGAGACATCAAGTCATGAAAAGATACAGAGGAAATTTAAACGTATATTAATAAGCAAAAGAAGCCCATCTGAAAAGGCGACATACTGTCTGAATCCAGCTATATGACATTTTCTGGAAAAGACGAAACTATGGATGCCGTAAAAAGAGCAGTGGCTGGCAGTGGTTGAGGACAAGGAAGGGAAGGATGAAAAGGCAGAACAGAAATTTTAGGGCACTGAGATGACGCTCTGTGATGTTGTAATGGTAGATGCATGTCATTATATATTTGTTCAAACTTAGAGAATGTGCAATACCAAGAGTGAACCCAAATGTAAACTGTGCACTCTGGGTGATAATGACGTGTCAATGTAGGTTTATTAATTGTAACAAATATACCACTCTGGGATGTTGATAATGGGAAGGTTATACATATATGGGAGCAGGGGTATATGTGAAATCTCTGTCTTGCTCTCAGTTTTATTGGGTACCTAAAACTGCTCTTTTAAAAAAGTACATTTAGGAGTTCCCTTCGTGGCTCGGTGGTTAACGAATCCAACTAAGAACCATGAAGTTGCGGGTTCGATCCCTGGCCTTGCTTAGTGGGTTAAGGATCCGGCATTGCCGTGAGCTGTGGTGTAGGTTGCAGATGCGGCTCGGATCCCTCGTTGCTGTGGATGTGGCGTAGGCCGGCGGCGGCTACAGCTCCTGTTAGACCCCTAGCCTGGGAACCTCCATATGCCGCGGGTGCGGCTCTAGATAAAGGCAAAAAGACAAAAAAAAAAAAAGGTACATTTAAATTAAAATAAAGAGGTAGGAAAAAGGCAGTGCATACCTTATTTTGAAATGCCATATCACATTTTTTGGCCCGTTCCCACTATCTTTTTTCCCTGAGTCACTTAATTTCTCTGATAACTCACCGAGGAAGGATTTACTTGGAACTTACTATTTTCATAATACCGTACTAGATACCATGAAAGACAGAAGTGAAAAATGTAGGAAAAAAAATTCAGAAACATTATAATTTTGCTGGGGTGACTAACAAACCAAAATGTCTTAGAGAATGTAAATGCCTACAGTTATACCTGCAGCTGAAGTTATGGATGGAAAGAATGAGAAGGTGGTTTTTTTTTTTTTGATTGTGTTTTTCAGGTTCTTCATTCATATTTTGAATATATTTTTAATATACAAGGATAAGATAGAAAAAAATTCAGAAACTATAGAACGAAAAAAAGTCCATAGCACCACTTCATTAACCCAAGTATTTAAGTATTTTTGTGTATTATGCTATTTTTTCCCAACTGAGTGTAGAATTCTTAAAGACAATTGTGTAAGAGAATTTGCAGCCAAAGAGCGTAAGGTCATCTGTGGAAATTAAAGCAGGATGACCCAAGTCTTTAGTCATTTTTTTAAAAATCCTATTAGAAAATTCTTAGGAATAAATCTGATAAAAAATATTCAAGTCTGGACTTCCCTGGTGGCTCAAAGTGTTAATGATCCACCATGCCACTGCTTGGTGCCTGTCACTG
The DNA here is from genome assembly GCA_004024745.2 of Catagonus wagneri. NCBI lineage: Eukaryota > Metazoa > Chordata > Mammalia > Artiodactyla > Tayassuidae > Catagonus > Catagonus wagneri. The sequence goes on along the minus strand of PVHT020000035.1, from coordinate 733,697 downwards.
CTATGGCACAGGTTGATGTGGTGTGGGTCCCCTGGCATGGGGACTTCTGCATACCACAGGTGCTACCAAAATAAAATATTTAAGTCTCTATTAAAGAGAACTACAATATAAGTTGAGGAAAATTAAAAAGCCTGGATTAAGTGGATGTTCTTAGGTGCAAAATCATAATATGGTAAAGAAGTAAATCCTTCTCAGATTAATCTACAAATAGAATGGAATTACCATTGAAACTTCAACTTTCCAAAGTGGCTCTAAAGTTAATTTTAATAAATAAATACTAGAGAAGAGCTAAAATATTTTTTTAACAAAAGAAAGGAAATGCGTAAAGACAAACTATACAAATTAAAATTAAAATTGCCTGATGTTGACAGAGGAGGAGGAAGACAGATCAATGAGAACAGAAAAATTCCAGAAACAGAACATATTATGTATAAAAGTTTTATATACGGTGAGAGTAATATTTTAAATAATTGAGAAAAATGAATTAGGAAAAAACTGGTTTGTAACAATCTTATTAAAAGCTTAGATTTTTGGAAGTTCCCACTGGGCTCAGAGGTAATGAGCTTGACTAGTATCCGTGAGGATACTAGTTTGATCCCTTGTCTTGCTCAGTGAGTTAAGGATCTGGCATTGCCGTGAGCTGTAGTGTGGGCTGCAGACATGTCTTGGATCCTGTGCTGCTGTGGGTATGGTGTAGGCTGGCAGCTGTAGCTCCAATTCGACCCCTGGCCTAGGAACCTCCATATCCTGTGAGTGCGGCCCTAAAAAGAACAACAACAACAAAAAAGTGTTCTTATAAAAAATTCATTAAATTGGGAGTTCCCATTGTTGCTCAGTGGGTTAAGGAACTGACATTGTCTCTGTCAGGATTCCAGTTCGCTCTCTGTCCTTGCGCAGTGGTTTAAGGATCCAGCATTGCTGTAAGCTGCTGCTTATGTCGTAGACTAGGCTCAGTTCTGGTGTTGCCGTGGCAGTGGTGTAGCCCTCACCGGCAGCTCCAATTTGACCCCTTGCCCAGGAACTTTCATACACTGTAGGTGTGGCCATAAAAAGAAAAGAAATAAAGAAACTCATAAAATTGGATAAACGTGATTCAGGGTTAAGAATCCGGATGTATCTATAACAGCTTTTCTGATCTGAGCCCAAAAGAAGACTGAAAATTCTTGGCTGGAAGTCTCAGCAGTTACTGAGAGAAAAAGCTTTGGTTTCTGGAGCAAGTTGTGGACAGGCAGGCAGAAGTCAACTTCTGCTTTCATCATCTTAGAGTCAAACTCTCACTCTAGGCTCTGTGCTTGGGAAAACTTCCTATTTGCAGATACTGCTTTGGGGAAGAAGAGCATATCCTGTCCTGAGCTTCAGCACAGGTAGAGTTTGCTCTATGATCTTCAAAATGTTGTGGGAATAATAGTAGCTGAAAAAGAACTGTCATGTTACAGTTGCAGATCATTTATCTATTTATCTCTTGCAAGAGGCTCTGATCCAGGTGTATGTTTGCTGCTGAATATTCTTTCTTCTGGAAAAGCCACCTTGTATGTGTACAAATACAAGAGAACATAACGAGAAAATAGAAATGCTTGAAAAATGGTAAAACAAACCAGTCTAAGGATTCAGTTACTTTTTAGGATAAGGTAAAATGTGGTCTTTATGTTGTAGGGAGAATTTTTTGTATATTATATTTCTTTTGGAGAGATACTCTTCTCTAAATGTATATTATTTTATTTTTTGTTTTTTTGCCTTTTCCAGGGCCACACTGACGGCATGTGGAGGTTCCCAGGCTAGGGGTCTAACAGGAGTTGTAGCTGTCAGCCTACGCCACAGCCACAGCAATGTGGGATCCAAGCTGCATCTGCAGCCTACACCTCAGCTCACGGCAACGCCGGATCCTTAACCCACTTAGCGATGCCAGGGATCAAACCCACAACCTCATGGTTCCTAGTCGGATTCATTGACAACTGAGCCACAACGGAAACTCCCTCTAAATGTATATTTTAATTGCAATGTGCCTTCTTTGTGTGTGGACATATGGGCATTTGGGTGTAGATGTGTTTATTTATTATTTGTTTATATAATTGTATGTTTGTTTATATTTGACTAGGATTTTAGAGATGTCAGGAATTTAGACCAAAAACACTGCAGAGATGATGCAGTCAAGGAAGGACCATGAAACGGAATGCAACTAGTTTGAAGACGCTCAGTCTTTACTGAACTATTAAAATACTGCATGTGGTGGAGCAATGTTAAAAACAGAGAGCACCGTCCTTTTGACTGGGAAAGTGTTAAGAACACAGTCTTTGCTTCTGTGTGTGTGTTACTGGAGCTATGGTTGGATGTAGTTGTGGTGAGATTGCCCCAGGGGGTCATAGCTAGACCCACTAGTATGGATACCAAGTGGACTCTGCCCTGAAGGGGGTGGATTTTCCAATTGCAAATTTTCTAGAATAGGAAATGAGGATGAAGAAGTAGGCCTCAGAGTTGGTTAAAGAAGAAACTCCTTCCTTCATGTGTGTCCTCTTGAATGGACTCGAGATATTCTTGTGGGCATTTCCAATGCTGATTGGAAATTTGTTTTTATTTTTGTTTTTTGTTTTGTTTTGTTTTTGCCACAAGGAGGCAGGCTAGGAGTTATAAAAGGAGGCTCCCTGCAAAAGCTCCATGGAAAGATACAGGAAGTCTAGATTTTTTAGGGGACTATTGACTGAAACCATGTGCCTTGGTCAAGCATGATAATAGTTACTTGCATGAATTGTCTCACAATAGGAGGCCCTGATGAGGAATGTGGTGCTGCCCTGAAGACTAACCTGGAGAATTTAGGAGGGGCCAATAGGAGGGCGGAGATGACCAACCCCCCCAGGATCCTTGGTGCTGGAATCCATCTTGGCTGAGAGGTACGCAAGCCCCAAGAAGGACCCCTGGCCAGACCAAGTACAAGCAGAGCAAGATGACTGGCCAGAGACAACTCAGAAACTAACCCCATTCCCATAAAACCCCAGACTGTGAGCCAGGTGGCAGAGCAGTTCTCCTGGGTTCCCTCACCCTACTGCTCTCCACCTCTGTTCCCCTTCCCAACAAAGTCTTTTGCTTTGTCAGCACATATGTCTTCTTGTGTTAGGTAGTATAAGGGACTCTGACCCTGGTGATTCAAAACAGATCATTTATTGTTACCCAAAACAGGAGGCCTGCAATCAGTGAAGACACATGCAGATACCAGAGGAATGCTCTTCAGAGCATCTCCCTATGACCTTTTCCCCATGCAAATAAGGCATCCTCAAAACCAATCAGAGGATACAAACACGCCCCCTTACGCACACGGGGATTGGGACAGGAAATTAGTGGGCCTGGGGCAAGAGAATAGAGATCCCCAAACAGGTTCGCAATGTAGGAATATAAGGAAGGACCCAGTTGCAGCCAGCACCAGTCCCTACCCAGGGCGCCCTCGCTCTCCAAGGGCATAAATAAAACTTGCTGTACACTGCCTCCTCACTCCTGACTGCGACCTCCAAGGCAACCGGCAGGAGCATTTTTTTCACTCGGGGCAACAGAGCTGTACCGCTCATTAAAAAAAGCCCAGGTCGGAGCTCTTACACTAAGATGTGGGTTCGAGGGGAAATTCCCTTCGACCTAGACCTGCTTCCGTCCTGAGCTGATTGCTCCTGCCTGGAGAGACCGCCTGCCTCCATCCTTGCATGAGAAAGACCACTGGTTCCACCTCGGTTCCACTATTGTGCTTCTCCGCCTGCACCTCAAAATCCTTATTGTATGTAGGCAAAGACCGGGAGAGAGAGCGCCGAGCAGACAAACCTGACCCTGGACAATTCATTTCCGGGTGTTAGACAAGAGCCCATTCTCGGGCCCAGGAAGGGGTCCCCCTTCCTGCAAGAGATTCATATAAAATAGCCAAAGGTAAGGTGATTTTTATAATTTTAAATACTGCCAATTCCCCTCCCTTATTCCTGTCTTCAGTGAAGTTCAGATGCGGAACCTGGCTGAGGTTCTGTAAAGAGAATCAATCCTGTCTGTATCTGTGCTTATAAAGGATTGGAGAGAGCAGTGACTACTTGAATCTCTCCTCCAGAAAAATCTGATTTAATTGGCCTGGAGCACCAGAAGTTTTAAAAGGACCTCAGGTGATTCTAATGTACAGCCAAATTGAGAACTGCTTCTTTATAGTCTAGCGTGGGATAATGTTACCAAACCAGATCAACAACGTGCAGCAAGCCAAATGCTAAGACACAGAGGTTTACAGCCAAGAAAGTGTTTACTCACAAGGCAGCCAAGTGAGGAAAAGGGAGCAGAGTTCTCAGATTAACCTCCCCGAAGTTGAGGGTGTTGGAATTTTATGGGATAAGCAAGGTGGTCTTAGGCATCGGGAAAGATGATTGGAGGCAGGGAAAAGGTGAGGTGGTCGGTGTTTTGAGTAGGTGCATCTGGATGACACGTTTCTGTGTATTCAAAAAATCTTATGGGATCAGAGGATGGAGTTTTCCAAACCTCTGACATCAACAGGCCTTTCATCAGACACCCACGCAGGCTCCCTTTTAGGACTGATGGTCCCAAATGGCCCCAGCCAGCTCACGCTGGGCAGGAACTGACTTCCAAGTTCCTATAAGACGACTGGGCTGTATGAGGCTGGGAAGGCAATTTACAAGCAAGGCAGTTTTAACGAGCTGTTCCCTTAATAGTTGATCTGTAAGACAAACTCGAGAACCTCTATTACTTATCAGCTCTTATTAGCTGTGTGGGGTATGATTCCAGCAGCAGCTCTGAGATGATTCAGTAGGTACCTAATTGTTGGCAGCAGAGACTTCAGTCCAGGGGTTCCACAGTTAGAAGGATAATTGCAGTCCCAACTTAAGCTAAAGCAAAAGCGAGGCATTGATAGGAGCCTGCAAAAATACTGTGCTTCCTGGTGAAGGGTATTTCAAGGGGAGGGGACCTGAGATCTTGCTACTGTGCAAGTAAGGGCAATTATAATCTTGGCCTTTCAGGTTATGTAATAGGGAAGAACAAGTCTGACTCCACATTAAATCTGTTTCTTTTATTTTAACCTTTGTATTCTATTGCTTTTGCTGCAAATTAATCACTAGAAAGGCATGTTGCCTAGAGCTTAAAGTATACACAATGGCCCATCTCAGGGAGCCCTGTCTCCTGTGCCTGAGGTTAAGCTAAAATACCTTTGTTTAGCTCACAGGAAACATCCTGACCAGGCCCACCTATAAATGGTTGCAGGAAAGAAGAAATTAACACATTCTCTTGGGAGTCTGGTTGGAATCAAGAAATATTTGCAACAACTTATTGCCTTTTTTACTTTAATCTTTACCTCCCCTTCTCTGTTCTATAAAAGAAAACACAGCATCTAAAATCTGGGCAAGGGAGTTCCCAAGGTGGCGCAGTAGAAACGAATCCGACTAGGAACCATGAGGTTGCGGGTTCGGTCCCTGGCCTTGCTCAGTGGGTTAAGGATCTGGTGTTGCCGTGAGCTGTGGTGAAGGTCACAGACGCGGCTGGAATCTGGTGTTGCTTTGGCTGTGGCATAGGCCGGCAGCTGTAGCTCCAATTGGACCCCTAGCCTGGGACCCTCCATATGCCACGAGTGTGGCCCTACAAAGAAAAAAAAAATCTGGGTAAGATGGTTCTTTGAGATACGTCCACCATCTTCTCAGTCTTCTGGCTTTCTGAGTAAAGTCGCCATTCCTTGCCCCAACAACTCATTCCTTGATTTATTGGCCTTTGGTATGGTGGCAGTGAGCACAGTATGAGCTTGAACTTGGTAACAATGAAACATTACCTGAGTTAGTGGACTGGAAAACAAATTGCTGTAAAGGCTATCACTGGGACAACTGATGAAATTCGAATATGCAAAATGGATTAGATAATAGTGCAGTATTCACGTTGTGTTTCTTGATTTTGTTAATTACAGTCTAGTTTTGAATGAGAGTGTCCTTAGTAAAGGCACATGAAAGTATTTAGGAGTAGGGTGCATATCGTCTCCAACTTAAGCTCACATAGTTTAAATAAATGGTATATACATGCAAAAATGCATATAAGGAGAATGAAAAAGCAAATGGGGCAAAATGTGGCAATTGATGAATTTCGAGAATTGGTATATAAAGAATTCATTTTACTGAAACCAAAAACACTTAAGACTTGAATCTAGCCAGAATCCAGACTGGGACTTGAACCCATGTGCCAAAACTCAAACCCAGTCAAAAGCCAGAAACCCACAGTTTTTTAAATTAAAATCACTCACCTGGTATCTAGACTTATTGAGGTTCAGGTTCTTTGTGTCTCAGCACAGAAAGAATTCAGCAAGAGACCAAGTGATAGGCAAGAAATAGATTTATTAAGATGGGACATTTGTGAGGGACCCAAGCAGGCAGGCAAAGAAGCGCTGCCTGAGGATTAGTTGGACTATGTTTTTAAAATTCACGGAAAGTAGGAAGGGGAAAAGACCACCTTCTCCCTCTTTGAGTGGACCTCAGGCTTACGTAATTAGCTTCTCCTTCATTTCCGGTAAGAGAGTATTTGACCTTATGAAGTCAAACTAGGACTGTCAAGGTGCTCATTCAAATCAGCAGAAGGGTGGTAACATATGCTAAAATATGTTGAACCACCTCGGATTTCCATATGAGGGTCTCCTACTTGGGAATGTCATCTTTCCCTTAAATTCCTGTCCTTGGTCCCAAGGAGCATTGTCTTGCTGAACTTGACTGCAGGCCGCATTTTATCTCCCACTTGATGACCTGAGGCATATCTATTGTTTTTATTTACAGTTTTGTAGTTAAGCAAGCCTGTTTCATTCTGATGGCTTTCTTGAGCCATTGATTAACTTACAGTCGTCTCCCAAAATTCCTGTAACCAAGCATAGCTCTGTGAGGCCTTCCCAGAGTGGAACCCCACTCATGTCCTCCACTTGCCTTTTTATCTATAGAAAAACTTTAGTCAGTGTTATAAGCTTCAAGTCCCCTTCAAGGAGATTAAACCTAAAAGCCTCCGGCCATGTCTCATTGTAAATCCCTTCCCCCACCTCGACCAGCCTGGGCTGCTCACTCCCTGCTAGAGAAGGAATTTTGCAGCCCATTCCTCACCCCTTCTGTCTCTACGTCTCTGTATAACCTGTAACCCATGCAAATAAGTTATCCTGCCTAAGACCAATCAGAAGATCAAATTGAGTCTCCGCTCAGGTGACATTATGGGATATAAGACTATTGCAGAGTGAATCGGACCCTCTTTTTCTAACCTCTCTTCATCTCTGAAAATGTACTTTCGCTTTGATAGATTTGTAAAACGTCTGCCATTCCAATGCTTTGTTACTGTTAGTCAGGGGCCGAGGAAACTGTGATGGTATCAAAAGGACGAATTTAATCAGAGAAGGGAGAAAATACAGAGAAAAAGGAAAGCAGTCAAGCAGGACAGAATCATGATAATTTAGCCATTCAACAAAGTCAAGGACCTTCAGTTAGTTCTTCTGCAAACAGTATAGATAATATTCAGAGCACGTCCTTGGAGCTGTTCTGCAGGTGCTGAAGCCTCCATCAGGTGGAGGAAGTCAACTGGATGCTGCCCACAGTCACATAGACCCCAGACAGGTTGGACCCCGAAGGTTGATAATACTGACTCAATCACCTCACCACCATGAGCTGATCATCCTTTGCTCCTCAAACACTATAAGACTTCTCACTACACCCTTGGGGGGGATGGGGGGGCACAGTCTTTGAGGCACTAGCCTGCTGTGTTCCCCTCTTTGCCTGGCAAGGAAAGGTACTTTTTTCCATTTCCTCCAACTGTCTCCACCTTCCTATTTGGCATCAGTGTGCAGAGGCAGACCGATATTTCAGCAACATTCCCTAGGTTCCCCTCTCTATCTGGGGACCTGGAATTCTGCCTATGTAACTATCTTACCCCATCCCTATCATTACTATTCTCGATATTTTTTTTAAGTTTGAAATTATATTTTTTAAAAGTTACCGAAAGAAAAAAAATAACGAGAAGAATCCAAAAAAAAATTTGAGGCAAAAACATTCTTGAGATGGAAAAGAGCTTGACCTACTAGAGTGTGTTGACAAGGTTATAGGAGAACAAGTGATGAGGAAATAGAAGGAGGGGGCAGATCATGTAGTTCTCAAAGATCAAGTAAGGAATTTGGCTTTAATGCTAATGGGAAGTCACTATAAAGTTCTGAGCAAAGATTTAAGTATGCTTTACAGTTGATTCCAGGGAATGGTTCTGACTAGAGCTGCTTGGGCTACACTTCAGCCTCTGAATAAGTCAATCATTATAGCTATAGAAAGGAGGAAACAACGGGCTTCTTTGGGCATCTTGCCACGTAAAGGAGGATGACGAAAAAACCCACTGGGACCCTATGGGACAGCCAAAAACAATAGCTGCCACTGCCCAGCCCTTGCTGTGCCTGGACTGCCTAGGATACCGAGGGTCCTGACCCCCACAGCAAACCTTCATTTCACTCTCAGCATTCTGGAAACATCCCAAATCACATTACAAATCTTCCCACATTCAAGACCAAGAACACTAGCAAAAGCCCACACCTAAGCCCTTTCAAAAGGGAGATAACTCATCCAGTTCCTCTCTTCCATTCCACGTCCAGCATCTTTGGGTGGTATTTATTTAATCAGGACAAGTTTGAATGTAGCTCTTTTGACCATGCCGTTGAGGCTAAATGACAAATTTAATATTGGAAGGGAAATGGAAAGTTGTTCAGCAACTTCGGTGCAGAGGCTCCTCCTCCCCCGGAAGGAGTGACTGTGCCTGGACCCACAGCAACAGAGAGCTCCTTTCAGCAGCAGCAATGGCAGCCGCTACTTACAAATAATGAGGAGGTGGCAGCTGACTCCTCCTCAGAACCTCTTCAGAGGGTTTGCAGACCTTCCCATACAATAGGAGCTGTAAGGCTAGTAATTTGCCAGGCTTGGGGTAAACTCTCCATGGATGGAGTCTGAGGAGCAGAGCTGTAATGCATTTGTGTATTTGCGCACTTCACCTAGCTGTGCCTCAAGCCAGTGGAACCTCTGGCTTGAGGCAAGATTTTTCGGCTAAGTGACCTAGAAATAACTTTTTATTGCTTCAGTGATATTCCGTCACAATCAATGGTCTAGTCCACCTAATTTCATCAGGGCTTCACTGCTGTAGCCAAACATTTTGCTTGTTGGCAAGTTTATGAAAGACGGAGAATTGCTTTAGGAGTTGCGTCATCACAGGACCTTCTTGGCCAGGTCTGTGTTTTCCTTGGCAATTAAACACCTTGAACATCCTGCTGCATTGCTGGCAGGTTAGATTCTGAGATGTTCATTAGCTTATAGCAATGCCAGAAATCTTACTGAGTCGTGATCCCAGAATCTGTTCTCTGCCTTTGAGGTTTCTGTCTCTTAGCAACAGGAATTCACCTCTCCCCAAAGCTCTGGGTCTCTGTTGAATACTTTGTTTTTTGTCCCTACCTGTAAAACAATAGACACGAGCAGACATACAGAATTTATTTATATGAGTATTATTTTAATACTATTTTTTCTTTTTCTTTTTTTGCTTTATTTAAGGCTGCACTTGTGGCATATGGACGTTCCCAGGCTAGGGGTTGAAACTGAGCTGTAGCTGTCAGCCTACACTACAGCCACAGTGACGGGGGCTCTGGGCTGCCTTGGCTATCTACACCACAGCAACCCTGAATCCCTGACCCACTGAGCAAGGCCAGGGATCAAACCCGCAACCTCATGGTCCCTAGTTGGATTTGTTTCTGCTGCACCACGACAGGAACTCCTGCCAAGATTTTATAGTTGAAATGTTTTGAATTGTAAAAGGCCCTTGATTCTGAGTAAAATTCTCTAATCTGACATTAGAATTTCTTTTACATTTATGAGCTATGATGTTATATATTTATATAGCATTTTTCCTTCGAGTTTTGAAGAACCTTTTAAAATATTTCATTTTTGGATCAATGTATGAATGGATTATATGTAGAAATATAAAGATTGTTGATAATATTATTTAGTAATTACTTTTTACAATTTAAGTAGTATGAACTGCTTTCATTAGAAAGGAAGAAAAATGGAGCAATAATTTAAATAAACTGGATCAATTAAAGATAAACTATTGAGAGGTAAACTAATTTATTCACAGATGGCTTCACATTAATTAAATTGTAACATACTTATTGAAATCATTTTTAGAATTACTTTCTTTGCTAGTTGATTCTGACTAAACTTCATAGTGAAACTTAGCTCTTAAGTTTCTTCATAGTGAAACTTAGCTCATAGTGAAACTTAGCACTTAGCAGCCATGTAAATGACATAGCTTGCTGTAAGAAATGCCCAAAATATGAAATGTGAACTTCTGATAGATGATAAAAATGAAGGAAAATATCCAAGTGAAGCAAGAGTTTTTTTTTTTTCCAATGAATCACATCTTAAATAGCTCTAGTAATGAATTATTTTCCAAAATGTTCTTTTAGCAGCTTTATTAGTTTTCTATCTCTGTATAACAAATGGACATAGCTCAGCAGCTGAAAGGACTATTTGGTTTATCAGTTCACGGTTCTGTGGGTCAAAAGTCTGGCATTACAGGGCAATGTCGTTTGCTCTTGGTCTCAGGTTGAAATCAGAGTGCTGGCCAGGTTCTGTTTCTTTCTGGGGGAGAACTCAAGTTATTAGAAGACGTCACTTCCTTGTGGTTGTAGGACTGAGGTCCGGATTTCTCTATTGGCTGTCAACTGGGGACTGCTCTCAGCTCCTAGGTGCCACCCACATCCCTTGCTACTTGTCTCCTCCTCCTTCAAAGTGAGCAACAAAGAGTCTCTGTTGCACTGAGCTTTCTTATACTTTGAGTCTCTTTCACTAGGAGGAGACAAGTTCATTTTAGGGGCTCAACTGATTAGGTCAGGTCTACTGAAGTCCCACTGAAGATAATTCCCCTGTCCTAAGGTCAACTGATTTGGAGCTTTTACTGTATCTGTTTAATCCTCTACAGCAGCACTAGAGTAATGTTTGAATGAATCTCCGGGAGAAAGTTTGTACACAGCAGGGTGTGGGGATATTTTGGCAACCATTTCAGAATTTGCCTATTATAGCAGTTAACTGCACATGATTAGATTTTTTTAAAATCCACATAAAAATATGATTCCTGACCCAAAATTTTAGAAGATTTGAAAGGTGTTTTAAGAGGGAGTTAGACCCCTTTAGTTCAAATTCTGATCTTTTTCTATTCTCCCATGCAAAGTAATGACACTGTCTGTGTGGACTTCAGTTCGTTTCCCACCAAGGCATGATTTTGGGGGTCCTCACTCTAGCAAAATAGTCACTGTAATATCACCTGCATGTTACAGTTTCTCCTGTCAGCTGTCAGCATTTCAGGCACAGTGCACTTTGGATGTTTATGAAAGGAAAGCTTGGGAACCTATAAGCACATCCCTATCTTGGAGTAGGGAAGGGCACTGACCTGTGATTTTCCTACCTCACACATGGCTTTGTCTCCTCCCAGGGAAATGCCAACTGTAGGACAGCAGCACCTCTATCAGCCCCTTCTCTTTCATCTCCATGTCCTCCTCAGAGGAAGAAATACAGTTCGAAAGACCCAGCTATACCTTTTTTTTTTTTTGTCTTTTTAGGGCAGCACCCGTGGCATGTGGAGGTTTCCAGGCTAGGGATCCAATTACAGCTCTAGCCTCAGGCCTCCACCACAGCCACAGCAACGCAGGATCCAAGCCGCATCTGTGACCTACACCACAGCTCCTGGCAATGCCAGATCCTCAACCCACTGAGCGAGGCCAGGGATCGAACCTGCGTCCTATTGGATGCTACTCAGGTTCGTTAACAGCTGAGCCACAAGGGGAACTCCTGAACCAGCTATACTCTTAATCAATTCCTTTATCTCTCTTGAGGCTAAGCTTTAAAAACAATGCTCATATTCTGCCAGCTGCTTAATCTATTTTTCTCATTTCAAATGTCAATATATTCTTTTAAAAAAGAATCAAAACCTTCCCCCAAACCAAATGACAAAGACAGCTCTGCTTCTTGGAGTCTAGTGCCTTAGTGATGATGTTGTCCCTGGTCATTAAGAAATCACGTGTCATACAAGGCTTAAGACATGGGGGTGGGGTGGGGAGTTCCCGTTATGGTGCAGTGGAAACGAAACTGGCTAGTATGCATGAGGATGCAGGTTCGATTCGTGGCCTCACTCAGTGGGTCGGGGATCTGTTGTGTTGTGACCTGTGGTATAAGTAACAGACACAGCTTGGGGCCTGTGTTGCTGTGGTGTAAGCCAATGGCTATAGCTCCAATTTGACTCCTAGCCTGGAAACATCCTATATGATGTGGGTGCATCCCTAAAAAGCAAAAAAAAAAAAAAAAAAAAGAAGTGGAGGAGTATACAGAACTGCCACGCTTTTGCTTAGCTGTCATCCCAGTACAGAATCACCTGTGCCCAGAGAGTCATTCATTTCAGAATCAAGTTCATTAGTTGTCACTGATTTATTATGGATTTTCTACCTCAGTGGTGAGTTAGGGATTACTGCACTTCAGAGGTTATTTTGATTCACTCTTCGTGCATCAGCTCCAGCTATTGGTCCCTGAGTTACTGGATCTCAAATCTGTGAACTGCATCTTAACCAGCCAGGCTGTATGAGGAATGGCTATGTGTGAAGGTTTCAGTGCCAGATGTTCTGGGTTCAAATCCCAGTTTTTCTGCCTACTAACTAAAATCATTTAATATTTCTGTGCTTTAGTGTCCTATCTTACTAGATATTTTTAGTATGACTGGCAGGTAATGTGTACTTACCATGTTAGATATTATTTTATGTAGCCTACCTCCTGCATTGAGGGCTAAGCTTGTTGATAGTCTTCTCCTTTGGCTCAAGAACTGGCAGTGCCGGGTCCATTGATGAGGCTTCTCTTACTTTCAAAACATATCCAGAGTCTAACCACTTCTCTCCATCATGACCACTTCCACCACCACCACCTCCGTGACTATCATCAGTATCACCGCTACTACCACCACTAATGAACTTCTCCCACCCCTGCCCGGCATAGTTGCAGTGGCCTCCTAACTGGCCTGCCTGCTTCTGTCCTTGCTCCCCTACAGTCTGTCCTTCATATGGCAGCTAGGATGATCCTTTAAAAATAGGAGCCTGGCTCTTTTTCTGGTACACCTATACTTGGCATTATGGTCAACTCGGCACTGGACTGGGGGTGTGCAATCATAGGATCTATTTCCAGCCCTGCTTTTAATAAACATTATGATCTTGGGAAGTTAAAAAAAAAAAAAAGGAGTTCCTGTTGTGGCTCAGCTGGTTAAGAACCCAACATAGTCACCGTAAGGATGAGGGTTCAATCCTTGGCTTTAGTCATTGGGTTAATGATCTGGCATTGCTGCAAGTTGTGGCATAGGTCACAGATGCAGCTTGAGTTTGGAGTTGCAGTGGCTGTGGCATAGGCCAGCAGCTGCAGCTCCCCTTCAACGCGCTAGCCCAGGACGTTCCTTATGCCTCAGGTGTGGCCATAAAAAGAAAAAAAATATGACTCTGGTCATTGTCATTTCTCTGCTCAGAATCCTGCAATAATTTTACATTGTATTCAGTGTCAAAAATGAAAACGCTTACAATGGGCAGAGGTCCTTCATTATCTGCTGTCCTATTTATTCTCTGAATTTCCTCCCACTCATTTCACTCCCACCACTCTGGCCTCTTTGCTGTTCCTCAGACATGCCCGGGCCCGGTTTTACCTCAAATTGTTTGTAAGTATGGTTTCCTGTGTTTGAAATTGTCTTGCCTCAGATGTGTGTCATCTCCTTATGTCTTGGATGAACCATCTCCTTCTCAAAGAGGTTCACCTTGACCCTCTCTTCTCATGCTCTTGATCTCCTTCACCTTGAACTGCCTTTTCTTTTTCCATAGTTCGTACCGCAATTTCAACACGTTGCAGATTTTACTTATGCGCTATGACTGTTAGTTTCTGTTTCCCTAGGCTAGCGTGTCAGTACCACGGCAGGGGTGTTTGTCTGTTTTGTTCTTGGATGAATTCCAAGAGCACCTGCTGTGTAGTAGGGGATCAATAAGTACAGCTGACCCTTGAACGATGTGTGCGTGGGGGGAGGCGGCTGGGGGATTCGACCCTCCATGCACTCAAAAATCCATGTATAACTTAGAGTCAGCCTTTTATATATGTGATCCCTCTGTATCTATGGTTCCTCCGCATCCATGGTTTGGCAACCCAGATTCAACCAACCACAGTTCATGTGGTACTGTAGTATTTACTGCTGAAAAAAAAAAAAAATCTGTGTATAAATGGACCTGCACACAGTTTGAGCCTGTGTTGTTCAAGAGTAAACTGTATATTTTGAATTAAAGAATATTTGGATGTTATTCTGGGGAGACCAAAAATAGAGGAAGATGGATGTAATGATGGTTTAAAAGCTGGTATACACAAAGAGTGATGCAGAATTTTAAATAAGAAGAGCATGAATCAAAAAGGCAGAATGTGGCAAAATTTGATTATAGTACCCAAATTACCATCTAAATCTGATGGTTTAATTTAAAAGATTAATTTAATTTAAAAGATTAATTTAAATCTTTTCAGGAATATGTAGGTATATGTACTAAACTAGTGCTCTACCCATTGTCTGATCAGAAGTGTTAATTTTATATATTTTGATCAACTCGCCCACAGCTCCGTAATTGTCAAAACTCATGTATGTCTATGAGGCAAACCTTAGTAATCTCCATACTTCAGGAGGTGGGGAAAGAGGAGAGGCTGGGACAGAAGGCTGATGAATGATCTGAGTTATAGTTTCCTACTAAGAAGACATATAGACAGATCACATTTGGGCTTTGAATTCCTATATTCATGGATGTGGGTTCCAACTCTGTCATTTGGTAGCTGTGTGGCCTTGGTTAGGGTGTTTCACACCTCGAGCCTTCAATTTCCTCTGCTGCAAAGCAGGGGAAAGTAATACTTGACCTTTGAATATTATCCTAAAAATTGGAAGTAATTTGGTGAAAGCAAGTGTGGAATCAACAGTAGACATTGTTGCTTTGTTATCATTGTGGTTGAATGTACTTGGATAGCTTAGGTTTGATTTAGATTTGGATCAGTGTTTATATCTGCTATGGGCTGAATTATGTTACCCCTGAAATTCATATGGTGAAGTCCTAACTCCCAGTGTGACTCTGTTTGGAGATAAAGCCTATAAGGAGGTAATTAAAGCTAAATGAAGCCATAAGGATGGGGTCCTGATCCGACAGGACTAGTGTCCTAATAGGAGGAAACACCAGAGAGTCTGCTGTCATTCATTCTCTTCTATGTGAAGATGCACTGAGAAGACGGCCATCAACAAGTCAGAAACAGTGCTCTTGCCAGAAACGGAAAAGGCTGGCCCGCTGATCTTGAACTCCCCAGCCCCTGCACTGTGAGAAAGACATTTCTGTTGTTTAAGGCAGCCAATCTGTGGCATTTGGTTATAGCAACTCAAGCAGATTAGACAATAGCCAGTGGTGTTTCATAGAGTAAGGTTTCAGGTGAACCTTCAGATTGTAGGCAGCATCCTGGAAAATACCAGGCAGATTTCAAATCCTGGTGATGGGATATGCATTGTAAGGATTTCTGCAAGGGGGCTAGGGTTCCAGAAAGGTTTCTTGTTTCAGCAGAAACTGAACTACTGCTCAGGATCTGAGGTGGAAGACTGGCAAGGGACTGGACACGTGGCCAGTGAGAAGGAAGCCCAACTCTCCTCCACTGACTCGTGCTAGATTCCAGATGGTACTTCTTTCTCTGCACGTGTCTTCTTGATGAATCAGACAAAACAGCCTATGAAAGAAGCGCACCAGCATCCAGAGCTGATTAGGGCCAAAGAAAGTGAAGGCTGGCAGATCATCTTTGGCTGTAAAGTGCTCTTTCCCACGAGACGTTATAGAGCTTTTAAACATAAAACCTAATACCACTGAACATTAAAATGTGGGTTGTTTTATAGTTATATATTACATGTTTGCTATCACGTAAAACTATTTCGTGATATTTCAGTAATTCTCTTGCGGTTTAGCGGGTTAAGGATCTGGCATTGTCACTGCCCTGGCTTGGGTCACTACTGTGGTGCAATTTGGTCCCTGGTCCAGGAACTTCTACATGCTGCAGGGGTGACCAAAAATTTTTTCAAAAAATATTTCATATATAATTGATGGAACTGAAAGTGTCTAGTTACATCTAATTGACTAAATTCTCTAAAATATCACTGAGTGATTCGTATAAACTCTTTTGTAATTACTTAATGGGCAATCTTACCTAGCAATTTTCTTTTTCTCGAGGTCTGGTTTGTGGTTCTCAATGTGTCTTTATTTTTACTGTCAGTGTATTGATTAGCATTGATAATATTCCTGCAGCTCAAGAGATTTATCCTCCAAATTGGATATTGTCATTTCCCTTGCTTGGGTAGCCAGAATATCTGAATTTGCCCTAATTAGAATCGACTTTTTGGGGTTGACAAAGGACCCTATCGGCTAAGTCATGATAACCATAAGAAGTAAACTTTAGTATTATCCAGAGTCAGTGCTTTTCCATTTGGTTTATGACCATTCAGAAAGTTTCATAAACCCTCTCAAAGAAATAATTCTGAAAAATTCTCCAAGTATAAAACACGCATGCAAAACATTTACTACAGCATAGCGATTCGCTTAAACCCATTCCAGTCAATATCCTTTTATGTAAGAGGTTTAAAGTGTCCAAGTACAGTCAATAGAAATAATTCTATAAAAATAAGCATGAACTGTATTGCAAAGCCCAGAGGAATAGTGGGACGAAGAAAGTGTAGTCCTTGGCTCTTGGCTTAGTAGGTGTGAGAGACATACTCGAGAGCAAATATAATGCAGCGTGAAATCTGCTAAAGGATACGGATAGGGGTTTTACAAGGTCAAAGAGGAGTGACTCTTCACATAACTGAGAGGTGTTATGGATGTTTTTTAAATGTGTGATTCTGTTCACTGTTGAAAAGATAGATGGAAATGATCCAGGTGGGTGTGGAAAGACCAGAAGAAGAATGAGACATTAGATAGAAAGAACAGCACATTCAAAGTTCTGAAAGGATCCGTTGCCATGAGCTGTGGTGGAGGTTGGCAGCTGCAGCTCCAATTTGACACCTAGCCTGGGAATTTCCGTATGCTGCAAGTGCAGCCCTAAGAAAGAAAAAAAGAAAAAAAACCCAAAAAACAATACATATATATAATCATTTTTTCTATTCAGCAGAAATTAACACAACATTGTAAATCAACTATACTTTAATAAAAGAAATGCCTGTTCATGGAAGAATGGAAAATAAACAAAAAAACTGTAAAACATTGAAACAGCTTACATATCAGGACTAATAGCTTGCTCATCAATATATGTGTCAAGACCGCTACCTCAATGTGTCTACTAATCCAAAGGTGTTTTAATAATGACAGTGATGATAATGATAAACTCTGACCAGTCTCAACTAGTTTCTCACTTGCAACACCACCTTAAAACTACTCAGCCAAGACCCTGAAACTCTACAAATTCTCTGCCCTAATTTCTTATTTTGAGGCATTTTTAGGATTCTGTTGAGGTGTTGTTTTTTGTTCCTGGTCCACAGATTTTATTCGGAGGAACTGACAGTCAATACTGTTCTGTTATAAATTAGCTTTGACATCCTACTAGATGTCAAATACAGTTAGAATATAATTTCCTTTCTGGTATTCCAATGAAGTTACTGCAGCAACATTGCTTCTAAGACAGCATTTGAAGACTTGATGAGGGACGCTGGATAGATGACAGCATAAATTAACTAAATGTTTTGCCTTTTGTAGACACAATTTTATCAGATAACGTGGGATAACAGCTGGTGGCAGAGAGAGAATCAAGATTTTGAGTAGTAGTGGGAGGGAAGTTTCCTCCATCTGCCAAAATAAACAGTTCATTCTCTGAGCCATGCTAAGCACCCCTGCATTTTTGCAAAGGAGCAGGAAAAATTGTTTACATAAGGTTGCTCAACATTTCCTTATGGCTCCTCACTGCTCTCTTGATAAAGCCCAACTTATGGCTTTTGATGACCTTTATAATCTGACGTCTGCTTACTCCTCTGTTTCATCCTATGCACTCCCCCATCCCCACTTATATTTTTCTATCCACACTGATTCATTTGCAGACACACTGGGTGTTTGGTTATCTCGGGACCTTTGCACATGCTGTTCTAGCTGACTGGACCAAGTTTGTCCACATTTAACCAGTTAATTCCTACATTTCTTTCCTGTCCTGGCTCAACTATTACTTGTTCTGGGGATAACAATACAAACTTTTAAGACTGTACTAGCTCCCCTTTTACTTGGCTGCATACATGGTGGTTTGGGATTTCCCTTTTCTAGTTCTTATCCTGTATGATAATTAGAGTTTACCTAGCTGTCTCTCATCCCCTCCATACAGTAAGTTCTTGAGAGAGAGGTTATATATTTAAATATTTTCCCCATCTGGCATACTGCCTATGTAATAAATATTTTTGAGTAAATGAATAAACACTTGCTCTGCTGCCTTCAGTGATCCCCTAAAATTCTAACTTTTCTCATCTACCATTCTCTCTGCTGTGTTGGTCTCAAGCCCACTTACTGTTGGACACTATGCCTGATGTGAAACTCTTGAACGCTTATTTCACATGTTGGTTTTGCTGTAATAAAGCACAGTTTTTTTTTCCTTCATTGATTTTATGTCTCAGAGGGATACTTAAATTCTAGCTGGTCATAGGATTTGGACCAAGAGTTAAATTGCAAATTTTAAGGCTGTAGGCACTGCCACCAATCAATTTCATGTGCCTGCCCTCATTTAATTTTTGCTCCCTTGTTACACACATTTCACTTTTAAAAACAGGAATCTCTTTTTCCCAAATTTTTCGTCCTATGTGGAGCTCAATCCTTAGGAGACAAGGTTGTCCCAGCAACCTGGCTCCATGACATGGGCACACTAGTTCCTTTGGTCTTCTGTCTTGTGTTCTCTGCCACTACTTCCCCCACCTTTCTCCCTTCCATTCAAGGGGTTTCTTTCCATTAAACTATTGTGATTGCCTAAATTTTTCCAAGCTATCAGTGCCATTGAAGCATGTTTCCTCTGTATTTCCAGAGCTTCAGTATCTGTTAGAACCTAACACAAGGGTGTGAAAGAAGCTGCACAGACTGGATATTATGGGGCAGGATCAGTAGCTAAGTTGTCCATCATCTTGGGATGACTGCTTGGAGCAGTATCATCCTGATGCAGAAGTACACAATTGTTGAGGTTTGAGGAAGAACAAGAAGCCTATACACTCCAAAACAGCATGCTTGCCAGCTGTCAAAATTCCTAATGATCACTGTTCAAAGGCCATCATTAATTTCAAAAAAGCTTTCAAAAACTATAAATATCATAGGAGAAGATACAAAACTTCATATTTATGGTGCCTACTACAACTTTATTGGAATTAGCTTTATGGAGTCTAGATGTCAGATCCAGCTCTGAGGAACTGAACCATAGAGCAGAGCTCTGGAGAGGAGAGCTCTCCAGACAGATTTCAGGTACTTTGATTCATATTTCAGGTACTTTGATGCAAAGACAAATTTCAGATGCAGGGGTTCCGCAATTTATAGTGGCTCTCAGTCCCATTCCCCATTCAGGGCCTCAGACCTCACTCAGAGGGTCCCTTCTTCCCTCTAGTGTCTGTGGGAGATTCTCTAGGAATTCCTGTATCAGTTCCATTTCTATCAGTTCGATCATTTCTTCATCTCTTTGGTTCCAAAGCCATGCCTGGCTTTGGTGTCCTCATCTCCACTCTGTCCAAGGCTGTGGCTGGTGGGTCTGCTGATCGCTTCCTGCAGTCCTGGGAACTCTGACCTCTGTTGTATTTATGCTCTCAGAACCACACTAGACTGTGGTGCAGCACAGCCAAGGCAAGGGTTTAAAATCTGATGAGGCTTTAGAAACAGCTGTGGGATAGAAAAGGAAACCACAGCCCAGGGAACAACTTATAATTGTTCTTGGGACCCCCAGACTTAGCTCCATCCTTGTTTCCTGTGTCAAATATTGCTAGTGTCGCTTGTATTCGGTTCTCTCTGTTGCACCCAGAATGCACTTTTGGCGCCCTGGAAGTTGGGTGAGGCCACAAGATTAGTTCTGATCAATAGCTTGTGAATGGAAGCAGGGTCACCTCAAGGTGTGAGGGGTCCCAGGCACATTTATTTTGTAAGGCCCCTGTCTATATAAACAACTTGATCTGAACATGTATTACACAATCCATGGGGTCATGGAAGGAATAGTTATTTATTAATGAAAATTTAGAATAGTGGTTATAGAAGAGATACTTAGGTATTTGCTTATTGTCCAATCAGGGCAAATAAAGATTTTTCTCTGTCGTGTCGAGGCACCATCTCTTTCCATTCAGGATCAAGGACTATCTTTTTGACTTCTTTATTATCAAATGTACCATTTTTGGCTAATTTCTTTTTTGTTTGTTCATTTGTTTTTTTTTTTGACCACACCCACAGCATATGGAAGTTCCCGGGGCCAGGTATCAAATCTGAGCTGTGGCTGTGACCTACAACACTGCTGTGGCAATGCCAGGTCCTTAACTCACTATGCCACAGTGGGATCTCCTCTGGCTAATTTCCTATCTCCCACTGAGAGAAAGAGATGACACCATTTTTATGACTTAGAATACCCCCTTTGTGTCTTTGTCACAGAGACCTTCCTGCCTTTGTGGTTCTCTAATTTTATGTGTTTCATGCTGCTTACATCACGTTTCCTGATGCTGCATTATATCCATCCTGACACTCCTGAAGACTGATTCGCTCACAGGTTGTTACTATGTTTTTTTCAGATGATGACCACACACAAATATTTCCTGTGTATGAAGGAAAATGTGAATGATAATTCATTTTGCTCTGGTTATTTGTACTATTTAAAATTTTACAGTGTAAGTGGATTCCAGCACATCTCCACAGCTTCTTTTAAACTTTTGAGGCTGTACTCCCTGCATCCCTAGAAAGGGATCTTTTGCAATGTTGCCTGCATCCCTGAATTCCACACACCGACACTAGAAGGGAGGGGAGGCTCCTGGGCAGAGTGAGAGGAGAGGTCCCACTCCCACAGGAAATGACTGGTCCCTTGTCTGGTGTTTCTTAAGGGAGACCTAGAAGAAAATGCTATCACTGCAGTCATTGGAGGCAAGAGAAAACATCCTTTCATTTGAGGAGTAAGGATCTAAAAATTTACCCTTGAAAATGATAGGCAATCCCCCCTCTTCCCAAGATGTTCTGCCATGTGATGCAGAGCCTTTCAAAGAGGCGGTACCTGTGCTGCCTGTCATCAGAGCGAGGTACAGAGTAAAGGGTGCCTGCTGCCACCCTTGGGTCCTGTAGACTGGAGATGGTGTTGTGAGTGGAACACAGAAGAGTGAGAGCTGACCTCAGGGCCCGAACATGATTTAAACCCAAGGGATGGTGGGCGTGGGACAGATGGTAGCTCAGAACACAGAACTCAAAAGAAATATCATGCTGGCCGGCAGGAGTAATCCACTTCACTAGGCTGCCCTCCTGGAGCCAGAGCCAGATAGGTGGTATCAGGATCCCTCAGTGGACACAAGTCTCAGGGCTCTTGGGGGCATCTGATGGACCTCATGCATGGGATGGAATGTCAGAGAGTTCCAAGGCGAGAAGTGAGGGCTGGGGCCCAGGAAGGTCCTGGGCTGGGCTGTGGCACTCTTCCTGGACTGCACTGCCAAAACCCCAGGCACTGACATGGTACTCCAAGTTTCAGAGTCCCCTGAGATGTGGCACAGGTCAAAGAAGGAGCTGCATGGAGTGCAAGTGACGTGAGTCACTCCTGGCCTGAAACACAGAAAATCCCACGAGTCTTTCTGTTTTCCTGCTGCAGCAATAACGAAGCTACATGTTCCCGATGGCACAGCTCATGGTGAAGACTCAGGTAGCCTGGGAGTTTGAGTGTGCAGAGCTGAGCTTCCTGCTGATCCGGAAGGGACACATAAATGTGAGTGAGAAATACAGTATTTCTCGGTTAAGGCTGTGAGGTTTTTAGCTACCACAAGCAAACCTAGCCTATCCCGACACACAGATCCTGTACCTGTGCTGGCTCTCCAGACACAGGTCAGCCTCCGTGTGTAAGAGTTCCTGCTTCATAAGGCTGAACTGAAGTAGACACATGTCCAGTTTAGAAAGGTAAATATTAGCTATATTTTTTATCACTACTGGCATTTGTCCTTGTGTTAGGGAAGAATGTAACAGCGAGATCTTTCAGAAATAATGCATTTCACATAGGTCAGGCCCCAGTTGTAACTGAGAATTCCTTCAATTGACCAAATAAAGACCTGCCCTTTCTGTTTTCTTTTCTTGTCCTATAACTGCTTTTTTCACAATCACAGACAGTAAACATTTTTACTCCTACTAGTGAGAAAATTCCATCCTTCATTCTCACGGGGATTTGGGTCCAAACAGGACCACAATCATTTAATAAACAGCATATCTACTGAAATCTGATTCACCAGTTGTGGAGTGCAAACTGAGCCTCCTAACACTTTACGATAACAATTACAAATATGGACTGAGTGTTTGCTGTTTGCCGGGCAACATCCTAAGTGCTCTACATATATCAGCTCACGCAGTCATCCTTCTACCACCTTATGTCACAGGCACTGCAGTTTTTACTACGTCTATTAGGAAGAACTGAGGCACAGAGAGGCTGCTTTGTTCAAAGTCATGGAGCTACTAAGTGTTTGACTTAGTTTCGATAAAGGGAGGTCTGATTTCAGTCTCTTAACCACTTTACTCAGCCTCTGCTTCTTCTGATAGCATGAACCTGAAGCACATGCCTCACTTTTTCCTTCCTTCCTTCCTTCCTTCCTTCTTTTCTTTCCTTCTTCCCTTCCTTCCTTTCTTTCCTTCCTTCTTTCCTTCATTCTTTCCCGTTCCTTCCTCCCTCTCTCCTTCCCTCCCTCCTTTTCTTCTGTCCTCCCTCTCTTGTTTCTTTCTTCCTTCCTTTCTTCCTTCCTTCCTTCTTCCCTCCCTCCCTTCCTTTCTTTCCTTCATTCTCTCTCTCCCTTCTTCCCTCTCTCCCTCCTTTTCTTCTGTCCTTCCTCCCTCATTCCCTCCCTCCCTCCTTCCTTCCTTTCTTTCTCTTCTTTCTTTTCTTTCCATCTTTCTTTCCTCCCTCCTTCCCTCTCTCCCTCTCTCTCTCCTTTTCTTCTGTCCTCCCTCCCTCCTTTCTCTCTCTCTCTCTTTCTCTCTTTCTTTCTCCCTTTCTTTCTTTCTCCCTTTCTTTCTCTCTTTCTTTCTTTCTCCCTTTTTTCTCTCCCTTTCTTTCTCTCTCTCTCTTTCTTTCTCTCTCTCTCTTTCTTTCTTTCTTTCTTTCTTCTTCTCTCTCTCTCTCTTCCCTTCCTTCCTTCCCTTCTTTCAATAGTTGTGCCTCTAGGAGTTCACGATCAGATAAAGCCTGGGCCATCATCATGTGGTCTTTTAGAACTCAGTTTCAGAATTCTTAAGAATGCACACACACAGATTTCCTCAAAAGCGATAGGCGAAAAATGATTTTTTTGAGGCCTAATAAACTTTTACCACAAGGCAGCGCTCAAGTTTCCATTAATGTATTCAGGAGGTATTTACTGAGGACCTACTCTGTGCCAAGCAGCGTCCAGACAGTAGTGAACAAGATGTCCCTACCCCAAAGGAGGGAGTTCACCATGTCAGAAACACTACCACCTTCTAATAAGTTTGGACAACTCCTACCATTCAGGTTTAAGGTGCTCTGCCATAGTTAATAATTTTCTTGAATTGCCCACATTCTGTTCATGCCTATTAAAAAATTGTTTTAATAGTTGCCTCCATGGCATATGGAAGTTCCTGGGCCAGGGATTGAATCTGAGCCACAGCTGCCACCTATACCACAGCTGTAGCAATGCCAGATATTTTAACATACTGCACTGAGCCAGGGGTCTAACCCAAGTTGCTGAAGTTGAATTCTTAACCCACTATGCCATTATGGAAACTCCCTGTGCTTTTTTTGGGGAGTCTGCAACCACAGCACATGGAGGTTCCCAGCCTAGGGGTTAAATTAGAGCTATAGCCACTGGCCTACACCATAGCCACAGCAACAGCAGATACAAGCCCTCTGTCTGTGACCTATACCACAGCTCATGGCAGCGCCAGATCCTTAACCCACTGAGTGAGGCCAGGGATACAACCCACGTCCTCATGGATATTAGTTGGGTTCATAACCCCCTGAGCCACAACAGGAACTCCCTCCCTGTGCCTTTTTTTAATAGTAAATCATACAGGGTAAAGTATGAGCTACAAATAAAATTTTGTCAGTGGAACTGGTGAGTGGAGTTGAAGGACCCAAGTGGGGGAGGTGATGGATCTCTGGGATAGAGAGAGGTTTGAGGAGAGGACTCAGGTGGTGTTTGCCAACCTCTGTACGAGGTGAAGGAAGGAAGGCAGAAGCCACCTCTCTGGCTGGGCTGGTGCCCAGGCAGGGAACTAGAACACAAACAAAAAAGAAACTCAATCCTAAAGCAGCAGTTTAGAGTTTACTCCCAATCCTGGGAAGTCAGTTACCTCAACCAGTGATTCTCAGAGCCTGGTATCAAATTCCTTCTTGCTCAGACTGGCTTGGGAGCTTCTGGAAACCATCCTGGAGACTCCATGAACTTCAGCTCCAGTGGGCAGGGGCTTTTGTCACCCAGAGGGAGCTTCCTGTGGAGTTTATTGGGTGCTGTCTCAGCGGCTGAAGGACAGGAGCCCACAGAGGACACTGTGGACCCCTGTCTTTGTGGAGCATTTCTTTCTTCAAACCGCAGACATGTCCTAAGTTCTACTTGCCTAGCACTGTGCTAGGCACGGATCACACAGCAATGACTTAGATGTGGACACTGTCCTCGTGGAACACACAACCTAGTGGGTTGTCCACCTCACGAATGAGAGTTATGATGCAAAGGGGTGCATGCACTGGAGGAACAGGGTTATGAAGGATGTCAGAGGAAGGGCACCTCTCCTCAAGAGGGAAGTTGGAGTACAGATCAAGAATAGAAAACTCCTGCAAATCTTCAGATGAGGCTACATTATACTGTAATATCATCTCATTTCCAAGTTGTGCCTCCAAGCTGATGTGGCCTTGAGGAAAGCATCAGTCAAATGTGAGTGTATAGTCTTTTGATTTCCAATTTCTAAAGAGACAGGGTATACATCTTTCAGGGTTTTTTTGTAATTGCATGGGGTGCCATACTCTTACTGCTTGCTTGCTGCCGAGAATGCCAGCATGCTTCTGATTTAAGCAGAGAAGTGCTGTCAACCTCACCGGCCCTCTGCACTGAAAATAGGTCTTTGGTGAAAAGAAGGCAATGTAAAATAGGCCCTCATCTGATCCTTAGCTGTTGATAGAACTGTGGTCTATTTATTTTCAAGTGTTTTGCATCACCAGCATATTTAAAGCACTGACTCTTAAATATGCTTCAAGGAAAGTAAAACTGCATGATAAAAAATCAGAGAAATTTAAAAAGCTAGATAAGCTTGTAACCAGCAGAGGTTGAGTGACTACACAGAATTCAGATGATTCTCTTTGCAGGATATAGGAAAGTCTTTCCTTCCTAAAAGAGAGTGGTTGGGGAGGTGGGAGGGGGGTCTTTACTTGTGAGAAATTAGCCTTTCATGAATCGAAGAATAGACGAAAGGCATAATTCTAGCAAGTGGAAATTGGGTGACTGGGCAGAAAAGATGGCAAGGAGGTTCTTGACATGGAAATAAAGGCTACAGCTGTTAATGCTTTGTGAAAAAAGGGGTTCAAGTGGAGCTCACTGGTTAAGAGGATGAAGACTATAGAATTAGACAGAAATGTGAAATTTCTGGCTCTGTTTTCAATTTCCTTGATCTGCGCTAAGTTATTTGACTTGATTAGGTGTTTAAAAAAATGTAAATATTCAATAATATTTTTTGAAGTTGGACAATCATTCTTATTGCATTAGGTTAGGTAATGATTCAAGGAGTTAGTGAACCAAGCCTGGCACATAGTAAGTGCTGAACAAAGAGGAGACCTTTACTCTTTATGATGTTGATGGTCATCCATATTATTAATTGAATGCAGACTTCTTAGTGCTTGGGCTAAGAGAGGGCTGTAAAGAAGTATTTTACATGATTACGACAAGGAAAGTGTGCCAAAGAAAGAAGCACATAGGTGTTCCTACCCAGGGGATGATGGGAGATAGGGACTTTTTCTTGCTAAGCTAGATCTTGAAAGAATGTGAGGCTAGAGCTGCAGCAACCATTTTGTTGCCATGAGGAAAAAGCCTAGACTATCCAGAAATAGCTCTGAGAAGCAGGAGAGTAAAGGCGACACTTTTGAAAGAAAAATCAATAGATAGAGAAAGTCACTCCAGATAATATCATTTGGTTTGTGAGTCTGGCAGTGCCTAGAGTTTTCACTACCCCTGGATTTTCTAATTCTTGAGCCAATAATTTTTGAGTTTGAGCTTCTCTGAGTTTTTGATACTTGTAATAGAGTCCATATAAAAAACTATGGTCACATCTTTTAGTTTTTGGTAGAAAGAAGAGTATTTTCTCCCCTCTTTTTCAGTCTTGGATGTAGCCATGAGGCTCTGAGCTGGCTATCAAGCATGAGGCAAAAAGCTTGAGGGAAAGACTAAGACAAACTCTGGTATCCCTGTCCCAACCTTATGGAGCCAGAATTAATGCCGCCCTTACTTCTTGAATGAGTTTGCTAGGGCTGTCATACAAAGTAACACAGACTGGAAGGCCTAAACAGCAGACATTTATTTTCTCACAATTTTGGAGGTTAGAAGTCCAAACACAAGGTGCTGGCAAGAGTTGATTTCTTCCAAGTCCTCTTTCCTTGACTTGTAGACAGCCTTCTTGTTTCTTCACACAGTCTTCATTCTGTGTGTTCCTGTGTTCTGCTCTCCTCTTCTTATATAAGGACACCAGTCATATTGGATTGGATTCCACCCTAATGACTTCACTTCAATGTAAAGATCTTATCTACAAATAGAGTCACATTCTGGGGTAAAAGGGAGGAGGTCGGAACTTCGGCATGTGAATTTATGGGGGAAACAATTCAGCCATAAAGTATTTTCTCTAATACTTTTATTATAGAAAAGCAACACCTAAGATAGTAATCATATTTCGGATTATATTATTAATATTTTAGCAATGAAGTAGTTAAAAACTTCTGGAAGAGGTTCGTTTCAATTTCTCTCTTTGCAAGTAATATTTCTTTTGGCCTATTAGGAGCTAGGCTATGATCTCAAGTTTTGTTAAAACTCATAATTTTTGAGAGAAAGACATTTGAAGAGAAAAGATGCTTTGCTCCTGAGTTCAAGGAACACAGATTATATTTCTTTCATTTTTATTTAAAGACTGATTTTTTCCCCCAGAACCCTGGGAAATAAATTTAGGGCTTTCATAGCTTAGAGAGACCACAGGAAAAGGAGAAATTTTTAAAAAGCAATATGGAATAGGCTTCATAAGGGCAAGATCCCATTCTGACAGGTGGAAGTCTAACCAAGAGGATTAATGATAGCTCCTGCCAATACTAGCCACGTAGAGATATAGGATCTGGCCTTATATTAAATCTTTTAGAATCCTGAATGCCAAAAATAAATAAAATAAAATAAAATAAAATAGCTACCCCTGCTTCTCTCCAAGACTATATCGCTGCGCTCAATTCTAAAACCTGAACTGGTAACTGCCAACATTGACGTTTTCAGTTACATGGCCCACACACTGCGTTTTTGGACACTTGGGGAGCGCTTGAGCAACAGACCAGCTACACCTCTCCAGGGAATGAAAAACCAGTGTAAACTGGATTCCAGATCTGTTGGGGGAAACAAAGAAATACACATCTAAGTGCTAAAAAGAAAACTCACATTTTAAAGTATTGACCATGACTTGTTTTCAAATGGTTTCTAATTTCTCGAAGAGGTAATCATATTTGAAATGAGATTTGAGTAATAAAAGCATGGTGTTTGAAAATTATTCATACAGAGACGAAACCTTTGAATTTTTTCTTCCAAGATTTAATATAAGGCCGGATCCTTTATCTCTACATGGCTTGCATACTTATGTCTTTTTTCAGTGGAATTTTAGCTTGAATAGGAACTCTGGGGGAAGCGGGCTGGACCAGAATAGAACCAAAGCAGTTTTTCCACCAACTGCATTTTGTCCAACAGAGGGCACTTTGAGCTCACACATAAATAGTAGCAGCAGCAACAGCCTTTAAAATATCTCTTTCATTGCCATGGTGATTCTTAATTAACATAACATCAGGTTTTCATTGACACCAATAAAATGAGGTGACTGTGACCTTGATTAATAAAACGTGTAATCATTTTGGAAATATCGAGAGTTAGAAAGTTGTTAGATATTTCTGCTTGATGATTACACTGGCCTGTAGTCAATAAAAACAAAATCTAAATTGCAGATAACTCAAGCTCCATCTCCAGGGTAAAATTTTTTTTCTTCTTAAAAACAAAATTGAATATACGTTTGTGACAGTTTGAGGATAAGAGAGTAATAGATTAAATAACATTTTTATTACTATGTGAGGAATATTGAATTTACTCATACTTCTCAGCATCCAGTAAACAAATTTCAGACACAGGGGAAATGCTATTGATATATTCTTAAAATTCTACTTTAAAAATTTCAGGGTCCAGATCAAGAAGCCAGATGAGGAAAATGAAATTCTCATTTAATTCTGTTTCCATGTGAAAAGCTTTGACTTACCACTAGAGGACACTCTTCGCTCTCCTATTTTTCTGAGGTCATCAGTCCAGCAGGGCTTTCCTTCAAATGGAAATGAATTTACTAACAGTGGTGATTTGTTTAGGAATAATCAGAAGCACCCCGATTCTGGGCAGATATTTCCCTCCTTTATTCTCCTGTTGAGTGTGATGCAAAGTCCTTGACTGCATCAGATGTAAACTGGAAGAATTCAGCAAATCCCAGTTGCCTGTGCATATAATGTGTTGCCTGTGCATAAAATGTGTTTCACCGTCACAAATCTTCTATTTCTGTAAAATAGACAAAGTAAAAAATAAAGAAACTTTATGCTTCTCCTTGATGTTTTATAGAAGCAATTATGCATATTGATCACTTTCATGGTACTATATCTTTGTATGATGTTTCACAGCACAAAGCCAAATAGTTCTTTGGTTTCTTTTTCTTATCGTTCTTTTTTTCCCCCCAGAATGGTGAGTATATAATTGATCTCATAAAAATTCTAGTCATTGCACTAATTTCCTGGAGTTGGTCTAGTGTATCCCCAACTCTCAGGGTTTGTAAGTCTGGTTTCTCAGTAGAGCATGTGGTAGATGAGATTGTTATTTAAAAAAAAAATGTACTCTTCCCTCTTCCCAAGAGGAGAAAACACTTCCCACTTCATCATGCTGAGCTTGGTCAATGGAATGTGAGAAGTCACTTTACCACTTTCAAGCAAAGGCTTTAAATGTGATTTAATACCTTTTGCTCCTCATTACTGTCTTAAGAATGCATGTGTTATGCATAGTGGCTGCCTTGCCAGCCTGTGTCCCTGAATGTGAAGATAATGTGCATGAAACAGCCAAAGTATTCAGAGCAGAGGGGCACTTACTTGCTGACATATAAATTCAGCAAGAAATGTGTTTGTTTTGCTAGCCACTGGAGTTTTGGGGTTGTTTTTATGTAGCAAGCTAAATAATATAAAAATTGATATGAAGAGTGGGGTGCTGTTGTATGAAAATAAAAATAGGTGGCAATTGCTTCTGGATAAAGCTGCAGGTGGTAAAAAAAAAATGGTTGAGGGAAACTGAAATGAATGATGATCAGTGTAATCTAGTTTCTTCCTGAAGAACCCAATAACATGGGAGGCAGATAGCCTACTTGATGAACTTATGGCTTTGACTAGAAAGGTATTTAAATGGAATAGTCCTAGTGTGAGTTAGTTCTTATTAGCTGCATTTGATAGGATATTTAACAAATGAAATGAATCCAGAAAATAACTAGCTTTTTCACAGGATGGGATGAAAGAGAAAGTAGCCTCAAATTATGGGATGTCAGGGTGGAAAAAATGCGACTGTTTTTCATCTTCAACTGGTAAAAAAAATTGAGAAATACTTTGAGCCAAAACCACTGAATAAGACTCAGGCTGAGATGAAATTATGGGAGTGATCACAATGCCCAGAGACAGGATTCTGTAAGAGCTGGTCTGGAGAAAAACTTATGCCCTCCATAGTGGAGGCTGTTGCACATGGAAATGGAATCCAGTACATGAATAGCTAACATAGCTATCAAAATTTTTGAAAGAATTTTACTTCCAAATTAAGAGATGGTGAGGGAGTTCCCGTTGAGGCTCAGTGGGTTACGAACCAGACTACTATCCGTGAAGATGTGTGTTCGATCCCTGGCCTCACTCAGTGGGTTGAAGGATCTGGCGTTGC
This sequence comes from Catagonus wagneri, assembly GCA_004024745.2. Taxonomy (NCBI): domain Eukaryota; kingdom Metazoa; phylum Chordata; class Mammalia; order Artiodactyla; family Tayassuidae; genus Catagonus; species Catagonus wagneri. The sequence goes on along the minus strand of PVHT020000035.1, from coordinate 703,244 downwards.
CATGAACTGTGGCATAGCCTGGCAGCTGCAGCTCTGATTCCACCCCCAACCTGGGAACTTCCATATGCTGCAGGTGCGGCCCTAAAAAGAAAATAAGGTGATGGTAATGTTTTGAGACTATTTGGGCAAGACGCAGGCAGAGAAATCTGCTCATACCCCTATGATTATATAAACTCCAGTGCTCTCCTCTAACACATCCAGTAAGGTTAATGGAAAGATGACTTGGAGGGTGGAGTCAAGAGCCACAGAGAATGGTGGACCAGGTTGCTACCCTCAGGGAGCAGGACCAGGGCTTACTCAAGGTACATTCCCTAAACTAAGGCTGCCTAATGTTTGTCCAGCAGAATCTCAGCATTTTTGTTTACCCATGATGGCTAGGTCCTCATCTTTCTGCTTTGTGAATGGCGGTGTTTAATGCAGCTATTCTGCCCCCTTCCACTTGTGTGTGTGTGTGTGTGTGTGTGTGTGTGTTATTTTGTGCCTGTTTTAGAGCCGTCTGGACTGTGAGATCTTCACCTTAGCAGCTGATGCTGTCAGGGCATGAGCTTTTTGGAGTATATTTCTTGGAAGTGAGTGCGTACTTTGGGGTAAGAAGGCACGGAAAGTAAATATCCATGCAAGGTGGTCTGCAATAAGTTGTATTATTGCTTTCACTTATGCCTTCCCTTTGGTTGTCCTGGGAAAAGAGTATTTTCCTGCTCCATCAATGCTGGGTTAGTCCACATGACTTTTTTTTTTGTTGACACTAGTTCATTAGGGATACAAGCCAATGAGACATATGTTATGTTTGAGCAGCAGCTTCAAATGTGATTGCCTCTTATTTTTAGCCTCTGCCATAAAAAATGAGCATCTCCCATGTAGAGGTCTGCCTTTATCAGAGGTGCTCGAATGGAAGGACATGGGGAGCAGAGCTGCAGCTGTATCTGGTTCACAGATGCAGACACATGGTGGGAACTAAATGTGTGCTGTTGCAAGTCACTGAGAGTTTGGGCTGTATGCTTCACAGCGAGCTGACTAATGCAAGACCTGAGTTCTTGCTTGAGATCCTCTTTGCAGCTTTGTTCAAAGGAGATAGTAACATACAAGTATGGTTTTGTCTTTTTTAAAATTTCAATTAATTAGTTAATTATCTTTTAAAAATTTTAAGTATAGCTGATTTACAATGTAGTGCCAATTTCTTCTGTACAGCATAGTGACTCAGTCATACATATATATATATATATATATATATTCTTTTTCTCATATTATTTTCCACCATGGTCTATCCCAAGAGATTAGACACAGTTCCCTGTGCTATACAGTAGGACCTCATTTCTTATCCGTTTTAAATGTAATAGTTTGCATCTACTAACCAAACTCATTATTGGCTGCACCCAAGGCATGTGGAAGTTCCTGAGCCAGGGACTGAACCCACGTCACAGGAGTGACCTTAGCCAGAGCAGTGACAATGCTAGATCTTTAACTGCTAGGCCACCAGGGAACTCCTTGATTTTGTTTTTTAAAAAACAAGCATTTTAATTACAGCATTCCTAAAATCTTAGCTTATATGCCAGATACAACAAATGTGTTTTTTCTTATTAAAATGAAGCTCACATGATCTGATATGGAAAACTCCGGCGCTGTGTATTTCCAATGAAAAGACCATCACATAAGAGAATGAAAGTAATTGGTTTATTTAGTAGGACTCTCCAAATTCCCCAGTGACTTAATGAGTCAGATCAAGCCATTTGTAATGTTTTTCCCTAAGCACGAAGTGCATACTTTTGAACACTGCATATAAATTATTGACAAAGTGCACCACCGAGAAATGTCTGTTTATGTTCCTTAGATCAAAGCTTAGTGAGTGATTCCCCACTTGGCAGTGGTCACACTAGAGGGTAGGATGCTTTACGAGTACATCCCCTATGATATGATCTGGCAGTGAAGACATTTGTGGACAGTTTCCTTCTTTTACAAACTAGAGTGAATTTACGATTATCCGTGTAACAATTCGAGGCTTGTTTTCATCAAAACATGCTTTTTCAGGCGAGAGAGGAAAGAATGGGGTTACAGAGAGCACCCCAGTAACCTCACAAAATCTCAGGTTGCTTCTGTGTGTGTTTTAGGCCATGACACAAGCTGCATTTGGAAATGTGTTTCACATATGAACCTCATCTGTTGTGTGAATGTGTAGTGGGGAAATGTGGGACTCCCATCAGAATTGATGTGGCTTCTAGGAGAGCTCAACTGAAGATCAGAAGTTGAGCCTCAGTAAGCAGGGGGGTCTCTGCTCTTCCGGTTGGGAAGCAGAGTAAGTGGAGGAAATGAGAGATACCCAAGAATAAGCTAACAATAGCAAAAAGAGTCTTCTGCTCAAAATAATTTCACATCCCAATTTTTCTCTTTGGGTCAAGACAAGTCTCCTAAAATGCAAAAACCCATCAAGAAGGGTAGACCTTTAGCTTCTCTAGTGCCGTAGGGAACATTTCCCTAGAGTTTGGAGAGTCTAGGAAGGGAGACCTTTCTGGAGCCAGAAATGGGAAGGTGTAGGGAAGCCCTGGGTGAGATGACAATAAAGAGCCGTGCCAGTCACAGCCTCAGCCTCTATGCCATCTTGGACCTGAGCTGGGTACTCAGCAAATAGGAATGGATAAAAGGACTGGTCATGTCCATGAGTGTGTGCAGACATTTATGGCTATGGGAATCCCCCAAAAGGAATTTTCTTGCTTCACAGCGTGCCATTCTCCTGTACTAAATCCCACTCGGAACACTGTCAATGCTCCAAACATATCTCCCACATAGGACTTCTGCCTGCGTTTCTTTTTGCAATCTGGCAGCCACAAATACTGTTGACCATTTGACATCCAATGGTGCCTTGGCAGATTAGGCTCCCAGCTTCCTACTTTATCCTCACTCTCCTGGGTCCTTCTCACATTTCACTGTCATCATCTGTTTGGGTGCTGTGGATGTACTGAAGATAGCGTCCAAGATTTATTCATCTTTGCAGGCCTAATCCCTTTACCTGAGCAACTTAACATGTAATGGACATTCAATAAAATCTTACAGTTGCGGGAGTTCCCTGGTGGCTCAGAAGGTTAAGGATCTGACATTGTCGCTCTATGGCTCAGGCTGCAGTGTGGCATGGGTTCCATCCCTGACCCAGGAACTTCTGCATGCTGCAGCCATAGCCAAAAATGCTTACTCTTGGGGTAGAAAGGAGAGGAGAGGGAATCAGCAGTTATGTAAATGCAAAAATGACAATGGGTGGCTTTCAAAACAAACTTCCTCCATTGTGAAATCTTCCCTGAGGTGACAGCTGGCTCCAGTGCCTCACAATCATTTTGCTTGCAGATTTTGGTGTATGATAATAGTCCTGGAAAGATTTTAGTGCTGTATCTCCCTCAAATGAGGACATGTTTGGTTGTGCCTGGCAGTGGCTGTGCGGTCAACAGTCCTTCTCATCCTACCCATCTTTGACTTAGCAGTTAGGGAGAGAGCTCGTGCTTGCTCATGCTTGGAGTCCTGCCTTTTCACCCACAAAGGGTGTTGATTACTTTGGAGCAAAAAAGCTCTCTCTTTCTGACTTTTGCATGCCAGATTGGCTGCAGAAGTGTTATGGACATCTCCCAGATTTTTTTTTTCCCTGCTTAAAGCTGTGCTTTCTTTTTTATGGTACATTTCCATTTCCTTTGCTTTGACCTGCTTGTGGTCACCCATGCTTTTGCTTATTAAGCAGCATTATTTGGGGATCCTGCTGTCCTGCATCCTCTTAGTACCTCCTGCCCAGTTATGCTGGTGGTTGAGGGCTTTGCTTTTTTTACCAGTTACACTGCTACACTAGTTTTGCTGTTGTGCTATACAGGTGCCGTTATTTATTTCTGTATGGAAGAGCATATGGTATATGCGTGTATGTGAAGAGGGAGAAAGAGAGAACAAGACAGAAAGACAGAAGAAGAAAAAAGACAGGGGGGTGGGGTAGGGACCAACGGGAAGAGAGAGCGGTATTCCCTGCTGTATTCCATGTTAAGAATAGTATTTTATCTAGGCTTTGGTTAAACTGAGAAGTCAGTGGATGAAATGCCTCTCTGCCTTATTTGAGAGTTTTCTGCCTCGAGTTGGTACCACCTGTTATACATGCTGTTCCTGGTTTTCCACAATATCATACCTCACTGGATAGTGCCACTACTATTAAAAATTGCTGCCATTTATTGAATACCTACTTGAGTAAATACAGTAGTTGTCTCATGGCTAATTGTTACACAGGTATCACAAGGTAGGACCAGTACTACGTTCAACGCTAAGTAATGGGTACATCAGAAGCTCTAGTCTCAGAGACTGTGGTCCTTAGTATGCATACTAACTCTTTCAGATGACCTAGCGCCCTCACCCATTCAAATTATTTTTTCCCTAAAGGTTCTGAAGGAGAGACATTGTTTGGGAACTCAGCAGGCACAGGTACCCTAATAGGTAATGTTCTATTCAGACGGTCTTTTCAGTATAAGTCTCCACCACTCTGGATGCTTTTTTTTCTTAGCTGCATCTGCAGCATACATAAATTCCAGGGCCAGGGATCAAACCTTCACTATATCGGCAACCTGAGCCACAGCAGAGAAAAATGCCAGATCCTTAACCAGGTGGGCCACCAGGGAACTCCTCTGAATGCTTCTTAAAAGTGCCTAGAACTCAAGTGGCATTCTAGGCAGGTTATGTTCTCTATCACTACCTGTTTCTGCTCAGGCTTGATACTACAGTAAACCCTAACTCAAGTCCACTTAGGTACAGAGAATCAGGGACTCTTTGATGTGAAAGAATCTTTAAAAAAATTAAATTGAACCCAGTGATTTCTAATATGGGGCATTCATCAAAATCATTTTTCAAGCTATAAAATGACAAATTCCTAGATCCATTACCATGCAGTCCTTGTTTTGTGGGTCTTTGGTTTCAACAAGTGATGCTGAAGTGCAGCCAGGTGGAAAACTATAAATTTAATTTACTTCTCATGATATGCAAATACTTTTTTGCTTGATTTGATTTTCTGTTTCTTCATCATTGTGTCTCTGGTGGATATGCAGAAAGCAGAACATGAGGATTATTTTCTGCTCAGTTCCACAAAGAAAATCAATGTCTTGGGCATTGTGTGAGGGATGGCTAAGTCTTCAGGCTTTTTGGAATAGCCCGCTGCATTAACTTTTCAATATGTTTTCTTTCAAAAGAGGTATTTCGCCTCTTTCCAGGTTGTGATAATGAGGACATAGATGCTCCTGAGTAGTTGGGTCAAGAATTTCATAAATGATATTAGCCCTTTAATCTGAAAGAAATTTCAGAAAACAAGGGAAGAAGAGAAACAGAGATCTTAATTCTAGCTCTGCTGCTGCTGAAAATAGGAAATTTTGAGTGAGTCAACCCATGGCTCCGAGACTCACTTTCCTCCTAAGTAGTTTGACCAGTGGACTCTAAGACCCCAAACACTCACAGAACCTTCCAGTCTCCATATGGCCCACTTGACCATGGATTCTGAGGAGCGATGGAAATGACTCCAGCCTCTGTTGTTATCTACTTTCTCTGAATTTTTGCTACACTCAGAAGCCTGTACAGTAAAAGAATAGCTATATTCTGACATTATTTTCTGTGCCATTGAATTTATCTTTTTATTTTTTATTTTTGGCTACACCCATGGCATGAGGAACTTCCCTGGCCAAGGACTGAACTAGCATCACAGTCGTGACCTGAGCCATAGCAGTGACAATGCCTGATCCTTAACCTGCCGAGCGACCAGGGAACTCCTGGTTTCATCTTTTAAAAGATTTCAAGATGTGTGAGGTGAGTATCATTCCATTCATCTTCTCTCTGCCACCCTGCGATGGCAATCAAAATGGTACAGTTGAACATATGCAAAAAGAAATGTACAAAGAATCATGGACTTTTACAGTTGGCAACCACTTTAGAGATCATTGGTTTTGCCCACTTAATTACACTTACGAGGAAGTGAAGGCCAGGAGCTGACAGCTGCTCTTGCAGGCAGCCAGTGGCAGAATGAGAGTTATAACCAGCTTTGTTGACTTCCAGGGCAGTGGATTTTCTCTGCCACAGTTGACCGGAAGATACTAGTTTGACATCATTTACACCAACAAAACTGGCCATATCTTAATGCTTCATTATGAATTTCTCCCGTCGACATACTGGAATAAGTTCATCATTTCAGTTTCCAGTTTATTTCTGTGTTTATCACTGAACAGCTCAAAATATCTCAGAGACAATATCTAGATGGTCTTCAGCTCAACATATATGATCATTTTTAAGGAGAAAGGCACATGCTGGTGCTCTTAGTCTATTTTTAAAAGTTTAGGGAGAGAAGTTAGATAAAAAATAGTTCAAGGTCATAAAAGCCTATCATTAAGTTAAGGGTGGAATAAAACAGCTTTATCTTTTGGAGTCAGCAACACAACTTTGCCTGGTTTAGGGGAATTGATGATTTTTAAAAAATGAAGAAATGATGTGATTAACATTTTTTTCTCACTTAAAGTTTAAAATAGAAAGTGTTGACTTCAGTCATCAATTAGTTGTTGGATAGGGAGATGAGGGGACCTGGATTCAATGGGGCCAGGTCAGCTTGTTTTCAATCAAATATCACTAGGTAAGCACCATTCTCAGCTCACTATGTTCTGGGCTGTCCCTTAACTGCTGGACTAGTGTACTCTCAGACTATTTTAACCTTGTATTTTTTTTTTTTTAAGTTTTTAGCCTTGGCCTATAAATAGATTCCTTGGGAATCTCAAGTTCTAATAATAACTGATCATTTTATTTTCTCCTGAGGAATTAAGCCATTTTATGGCCATTATTAAAATCACTTCAAATTAATTATTGTTCCTGAAATTTGTCTTCAGATTCTGTAAGGTGCTGCTGCTGACTTTTTAACTCATATATGCTTCCAGTATAATTTTATGCCACTGGTTCTCAAATCAAGGACTAGTTCTCCCCCCAAGGGACATTTGGCAATGTTTGGGGTCATTCTGGGTTGTCACAATTGCCGGGGCAGAGGTGTGTATACTGTTGGTATCCCATAGGCATCTCATAGGTAGAAGTTGTAGATTCTGCCAAAGATCCTGCAGTGCACAGGACAGACCCTCAGAACAAAGAATTATTTGGCCCAAAGTGTCAGTAGTGTTAAGGTTGAATAACGTTGCTTCACACTGTAAATTTATATAAAGATATTACTTTATCCACATAATTAAGAAACATTACTATGTATTACTAGTAATACACATATTACCATTACATCTACATGTATTAATCTACACAAAATAATGAGTATCTGATACAGTGTTAATCTTGCTTGTCACAGTCCCTTCATTAGTCAAGGTTATGAGCTGATTTTTGCTCTGGAAAGAGTATGAGGAGTCCCATTCTTGTCAAAAATAAAATGAGTTTGAAGACATTTGTCAGCATTCCCCATTCTTTGGACTATTTTTGATTATGGTTTTGAGCATTTCAGAACTAGTAAAAAGGAAGTTTACAAAATAGTCGTTGTTGAAACTTAGTAAATGATCTCCCAGCCCCTGATCTCTGAAATAGGCTTGCAATAATATGTTGATTCATTTAGTCATTGCTGCTGCAAGACCTCAATGCTAATTCCATTTTTAGTTACTGTTTGTAGCAACTATTAATGGAGAGATGAGAAAGAAAGATCCTTTTTTTTTTCTTTTTTAACACTAAAATCCAGTCAGTTGTTCTGTGGCTGCAATTCCCAGTGCTCCGTGATTCTGCCTTTAAATGTGATTTCAAAACAGTTGTAATGGCAAATTAGCTTCTTTCTATTAGTTAAGAGATTATACACCAATCAGAACAGAATACACACACTATTAAGTTTATAATTATGTTTGAGAATTTCACAGCCCACTTCATCTTCCTTTAGGCCTCCTTGACTCTCCCATTTCGTCTTGAAGGGAGTATTTTACCAAATGTTTAAACATGGTTAACTTGGTTGAGAGTATCTACTCTCAAAGGTGAATCAAGTAGTTGATAAGTATTCAAGGTCTTCATGACTCAGACCCTGGTCAGAATCCTGTTTAATGGTGAGTGAAATTTACTGCTGAGTGCAATTTTCTGGCAGAGATGCAGTGACTTTGCTATCTCTGTCTGTTTCTTTGTGGACAGGGCTTTGAATCCTTGCCATCTCCTTGTCATAACAAAAAAACCACACATTAAATGAGTTGACCATGATGGAGATGCCAGGTTTAGAGGAAACCTCTGCCAGGTTACACAGATAACTAGAAAGGACTTGGATTCTGTTACCTTTCTGGGGACCAAATTGTGGCAAAACAGTAGATATTTCTTTAGGTAGATCTGTTTCTCCTCATGGAACTTGATTTTTGTATCACATTGTAATTCTTTTATAATGCAGCTTGCTATTACATAAATTCAATCATATTTATTCAGCAGATATCTATTAGGAATCTGCCATGCTCTTCAACTTCTAACAGCTCTGTACAGTAGAAGCTTGAGGGGGAACATGGCAAGTTATCGAGATTGTCAGTAAGAGGTCACTGTGGCACAGTGGTGACAGTGCTGAGACTCCAGAACCAGACAGACTCATGTTCAGAGCCAAGCCTTGGGCTGTACCAGCATGTGACCTTGGAATATTGCTTAACTTCTCTGAGCCTGGGTTTCCTATTTATTTAATGGTAAGCTCCCTAGCAGAGACGCTAAAGTCCAGAGTGCACTTTTAATTTTAGGCATACCTGAAAGATATTGTGGGTTCAGTTCTGGACCACTGCAACAAAGTGAATATTGCAATACAGCATGTCATGTGAATGTTTTGGTTTCCCCATATAAAAGTTATGTTTACACTCTGCTATAGCCTGTAAGTGTGCAATAGCGTTGTCTAAAAAAAAGGTATACGTCTTACTTAAAAAATACTTTATTAAAAAAAGGACTTCTTTGAATCGAAAAAAACTTTATTATTAAAAAGTGCCAAAACAACTATAGTAAGTAGCATCAAAGCTCACAACAAATATTATACTAATGAAAATGCTTAAAATATTGAATTACTAAAATGTGACACAGAGACACAAAGTAAGCAAATGTTGTCAGAAAGTTGGTGATAATAGACTTGCTCAACAGAGTGTCACACAAACCTTCAATTTGTAAAAAAACACAATATCTGGGAAACACAGAAAAGCACAATTAAATGAGATATTCCTGTGCCTATCCCTTGACTTGTACAATATTAGGCAATTGCCTTAACCATGCCAGGCTCCAATTTGTCCACTGAAAAACAGGATTGAATATTAAGCATATTTAAAAAAATCTCTCGGCATAATTTGTAGCCTACTGCCAGTGGTCGGTGAAAAATAGGTTCATCTTTAGCACCACCATCATCATTAGATAGCAAACACTCCATCACTAGAAGCATTTAATGACAGGCTAATTGATGAATTTTAGATTAGTGTCTAGTATATCCACTCAGACAGTACTGGTTAGACTTAGATTACCACTTTTGTAATTTTATGACTAACATTCCAATGGTAGACTTTTAAACTATGGCAACTGAAAGATACTTTTAGGTAAGAGCATGTTCACACCATGTGGGCGATTGCTTTTTCTGGGTTTATGTACATGAAGCTGACACTTGAGAATCCCAAATAGCTTTCTGTTCCCAAGGTTAAACTATTCTTTTTTTTTAACTTTTAAAAAATGGTAGCTGCTCTCTTTTGAATGCTACACATCTTCCTTGAATTAATTTCCTTCCATTAACCAGACACGCCATATGAATTCTTCATGTTATTGCTTCTCTTGTTTATGCAGCCCACAGAGGACAGCTCATTTTTCCCACTAATAACAGAATAATTCCTGAAACCTGTTTAGTTTGAGGTCAGCTATGTCTGTGACTCTCTATTTGTAACTCCATAATGTCAAGTGTTTCACGTCTTGAAATTTTGCACTGTTTTTTATTTAAAAATGCACTTTTGGAGTTCCCGTCGTGGCTCAGTGGTTAATGAATCCGACTAAGAACCATGAGGTTGCGGGTTCAGTCCCTGGCCTTGTTTAGTGGGTTAAGGATCCGGCATTGCCGTGAGCTGTGGTGTAGGTTGCAGATGCAGAGTGGATCCTGCGTTGCTGTGGCTGTGGCTCTGGTGTAGGCTGGCAGCTAAGGCTCCGATTAGACCCCTAGCCTGGGAACCTCCATATACCACGAGTGCAACCCTAGAAAAGGCAAAAAGACCAAAAAAAAATAGCAATAAAAAAATGCACCTTTGCACTAGTTGAAAGTCATTTTTATTTCTGACTCCTTCTGTTGCCAAGGTCACTTGGAAATCTAATTTTATCTTCTCAGAGTGAGTGAATCACGCTTCTCTCCCACCCCTGGTGGCCATGAAACTGTGGATGTAATGAAGAGCACTATCTTCTCCTTATGAAGGACAGAAGAAAACATTAAATTGTGCCAGGCCTAGGATGATCTTCTGCTCGAATTTTTGTTAAAAAAAATTCCTGGGAGGAGTTCCCTGCAGTGGGTTAGGAATCTGACTGCAGTGACTTGGGTTGCTGCAGAGATGCAAGTTTGATACCTGGCCTGGGGCAGTGGATTAAAGGGTCTGGCATTGCAGGAGTTGTGGTGCAGGTCACAGCTGTGGCTCAGAATCTGTTCCTGGTCCAGGAATTTCCATGTGCTACAGGTGCAGTGATAAAACTTAAAAAGAATTTTCAGGGATATATATAATAATTTGTTTAAATCAATGAAAACAAACAAAATACTATGAGCTCTATGGGGATTACTTAAGTATCTAGAATAAGGAAGTTTATTCACAACACTTGAGAACTGAACATTTCAGATGGGCATATTTTGACTAATTTTTTGATATGGAGTGAGGATATTTTAATGACATACTACATCAGTTAAAATACCTTGCTTAACCATCTGAAACATAGAAGAGAGCTAAAAAGAGAGAGCCAGAAAGTCCTGAACAGAGTGTTCTGTGATCCATGTCTCAAGCACTTTACTCTTGAGAACTGGAAAGATCTGTCATGACCCAAATTCAGGCTCTATTTCTTTTTACTTTACATGTGTTATATTAAGCACATCTTTTCTGTATTCTGATGCTCTGACATCTGGGGACTTGACGACCCTGGAGGGCCTGTCCCACCTAGGTTCACCAGTTACTAGAGATAGTAAACCACTTGCCTCTGAGTTTACTATTCAAATGCAAACCAACCAATCCAGAGCAAACACCCCCAACCACCTTCTTTATCCAGCTCTCAGCCCTAATCAACCCAGGACCAGGTACTGGGCAACTGGGGACAGCCCCTATGCTTCCCAGACTGCTAAAATTATTCAGATAGATTCCTTGCTTGTTTCTAACTGTGCAAATGACGTGGTTTCTCCTTCTCCCCTCTTGACCAACCCTGGTGCTTCCCCATGTATCCCTGCATGCAGGTGTCATGCCCTCTCTTATTGGGAACTCTGAGCAATCATTTATCTTTTCAGTGATAATCATCTCCTGATCTGCTGGCCTTACCACAGCTACATAATAATAATAATAAAACCTATGAAAGCACAAAGTTCTAAAAGTATATCATCATCATCAGATAGCAAATACTCCATCACTAGAAGCATTTAGACATAAGCTAATTGATTAATTTTAGATTAGTGTATAGTATATCCAGTCAGACCGTATTGGTTAGACTTAGATCACTTTTGTAATTTTGTGAATAACATTCCAATGGTAGAAACTTAAACTATGGCAACTGGAAGTTTCTAATTTCCTAGAAATCATAGCAGGTTTGAGGTTTCATGTTGGACTTGGAGGAAGTATCTAGAGCCATCCTTGTTGGTGGTACGATAAGATGCCACTTCTTTTTGAATAATTGATTTCTTTGCCCAGTCATGTAAAGAATGATTAAGCATGCTATTTTCCATCATGTTCTACCACAGAGAGTGGATATACTTCCCTGTGCTAGACAGTAGGATCTCACTGCTAATCCATTTTAAAGATAATAATTTTCATCTACAAACCCCAAACTCCCCATCCAACCCACTTTCTCCCCACACCCTCCTGGGGCCACAAGTCTGCTCTTCACATCCGTGGTCCGTTTTTGTTTTGTAGATAGGATCATTTGTGCCGTATTTGAGATTCCATATTATGTATGAGTGGATCACTATTCTGTACAGCAAAAAATGGCACAACACTATAAATCGACTATACTCTAATAAAAAAAAAAGAATATATTAGCAAAACCAAACTTCAACTAAATTGGGAACGAGGTAAGATGTACTTCTGCCTGGTTTATCTTTTTTTTTTTTTTGCACTTTCATTCCTCATCTGTTGCCTCCAACCTCACATTTTAAATCTTTTTTTTGTTTTAAAAAAAGTGTCCTTCCCTTGGCTTAAAAAACTCTTATTCCCATTTTGATATAACTAAATGATAATAATAGTGACAACAGTGGCAATACAAAAATTAACTTTTTAAAAAACATCCTAAGAAAAACTCTGTACTAAGTGCTTTGTTAGTTTGAACCAGGTAACAAATGCTAAAATATTGGCTTTTACAAAAGCTCCTCGTTACAGATGAACAAATGGCATTTTATGAAGGTAACATAACTTGTGCCAAATCAAAACCAGAAGCTGATAGAACTTGGATTCGGATGTGCACTGTGTAAATCATCTCTTTTATCTTTCTTACACTATTTATGCAGCTTTTGTATATATAAAAGCTTTTAGTAGTAGGTTAAAGAGGGCGAGGTTGTAGCTTATGTCTGGAGGTCATGTCATTTTGTGCCATAAACTCAATGATTTCCCTCTCATCCCCTATGGAGAATTTCACTAATTCCTTCTCACTTTGAAAGCAAATAGCTTGTATTTCAAATTACACATAGCACAGTCCTAATTGTCTTTGACGCAGGTGTATATGATTATCAGTTCAACTAGCTTGTGGGCTATACGGAAGCAGGAACTCTTCTTCACTTTGTATTCATTAAGCACTTTGCCCTGGGCCTTGAGCTTATTAAGTATACAAGAAATATTTGTTGAATTGATTTGAATTGAAGATCAATTGCATTAAGGCATGTTAAATCTGTTTGTAAGGTACTAGGCACATGAAAGACAATCTGATTATTTAAGTCCCAGCATGTGAAAAAGAGAGATAGACTTGTGGCTGTGGGGGGCCCATTCCAGAGCAAGATTGAAAGCTAAGACTCAGAAAAAAATTTCCAAAATCTGTGAGAAAGTTGCTCTAAGAGGATAACTGTGTCTCTATAAACTTGGATTCAGTTACAAATAAGAGAATACTCTAACAGTGCCTAAGACATTAAGACATTTATTGTTTAAAAATTGGCTGAGGTAGTTCTTCCTGTGGCACAGTGGGGTAAGAATGTGACTGCAGCATCTCTGGTTGCTACAGAGGTGTGGGTTACATCCTCAGCCTGGCATTGCCTTAGCTGTAGCTTGGATTCAATCCCTGGCCCAGGAACTTCTATATGCAGCAGGTGCAGCTATTTAGAAGAAAAAATGCAAAGGAATTGCCTGAAGTTAGGTGTCCTCTGCATGCTTCTACTCTCCAACATCAGTATCAAGAAATCAGGTTCTTTCATTTATTCCTACTTCTATTCTCAACACTTTGGCATTTTGTCCTCAGGTTTTCATCTCACAGTTATCACAATAGCTGCCACAGCTCCAGACATTTCATTCCAATACAACCTATCTCAAACAGGAAGGAAGGGGGAAGTGACAGAAATAAACTGTTTCCTTACACGCTTCTCTCTTATTAGGTAGGAAAATCCACTCCCCTCCCCTAAGACTTTAGTAGACTTCCTTTTACATCACTGCCTGGAACTGGGTCACATGAGCACTCTCTAGCTCCCTCACTTTCAAAGGTAGATAGAATAGTGGTAACCAATTATTAGCCTAGGGATAAGCACATTGTCACACATGGCATGCATGTACTTGCAGTCAAGGTTCTTTCAGCAATGAAGAATGGGGAAATGGCTACAACCAACAGTGTCAATCACAGAACTCGACTGAAAAAAGAACTTTACCTGTTACATACTTTGCCTCGTAGCAGCCTTACCTATCTGGAAGAACATAAGAAGATACTCTTTCCTTACTTTGATATCTGGACAGAGATCCTGGATCAGTGACCAACAGAAAACTAAGCAGTGGTCCTTCTCTTCACAATGAATGCTATTTGAGACCATTGGTTCTCTTATTCACTGTTATTCCTGAATTCCTATGAACCATTTTCTACATTTTTTGAAAGACTACAACTTCAAGAAGATAAAACTGTATGTTATAGGGGAAACTAGCAATGGTCTCTTATATTCTTGTAAGTATACTGTTCACAAGTAAAAGACTGCATTTGGGAATATTAATTGATTGGAAACTGCATTCTGGAGATTATAACTTTTCATCAGCTGCATTGCTTCAGAGTATTAGAACATCAAACCATGGGATTATGTGAAATCTTTTGTTTAACAAAATAAACTGCTATAGTTGAAGGCATGTTATATCCTGGAAATTCAATATATTTGGGAAATATCAATATGTCCAGTATTAATATTTGAGAAGGCAGTTTGACCAAAGAAAGCACAAATTACAGTAGACCAATAGAGTGGCATCTGCACATCTTTTCTATAGTTCACAATTTCTTCTTGAGTAAGACAAGAGGAAAAGAATTAACATGCATGGCTTATATGTAAATATTACAAAGCAAAGCAAACAGAAATTTAGAAAGAGTACATCTTATTTTTTCTTAAAATGCAGATTTTTAAAATTTGATTTAGCCAAATTTAAAAATTTTATACTTAAGTTTTTTTAAAGTATAGTTGATTTACACTGTTGTGCCAATTTCTGCTCTACAGCAAAATGACTCTGTCATATATATTCTTTTTTATATTATTTTCCATCATGGTTTATCCCAAGAGATTGGATATAGTTCCCTGTGCTCTACGGTAGGACCACATTGCTTATCCATTTTAAATGTAATAGTTTGCATCTACCAACCACAAACTCCCAATCCATCCCATCCACCCCCCACCCCCGCTTGGCAACTATAAGTCTATTCTCTATGTCTGTGAGTCTGTTTCTGTGTTTTAGATAGGATCATTTGTGCCATATTTCAGATTCCACATATAAGTGATACAATACGGTATTTGCCTTTCTCTTCCTAACTTACTTTACTTAGCAAATCTTAAATTGCATTTGTGTTGCCATGAATGGCATAATTTCATTCTTTTTTATGGCTGAGTAGTATTCCACTCTACATAATACCACATCTTCTTAATCCGTTCATCTGTCTATGGACATTTAGGTTGTCTCCATGTCTTGCTTGTAATTAGAACACACATTCACACCATGCACAAAAGTAAACTCAAAATGGCTAACTTAAACCATAAAACCCTAGAAGAGAAAATAAGCAAAACATTCTCTGTCATAAATCATACAAATGTTTTATTAGGTCAGTCTCCCAAGGCAAGAGAAATAAAAAAAGACAAACAAAAAATCAAACTTACAAACTTACAAGCTTCTGTGCAGCAAAGGAAGCCCCCCCCCAAAAAAAAAACCCAGAAAAGACAACCTACAGAATGGGAGAAAAGATTTGTGAACAATGCAATGCAGCCAACAAAGGCTCAAATTCCAAAATGAAGGCAAACAAACTACACAACTCAAGAACAAAAAACCAAATTGCAAACAATGCAATGCAACCAACAAAGGCTCAAATTCCAAAATGAAAGCAAACAAACTACACAACTCAAGAACAAAAAAAAACAAACAACCCAGTTGAAAAATGGGCAGAAGCACAACACTGTAAATCAACTGTACTATAATAAAAAAAAAAAACTATACATAAAAAATAAAAGAAAAATGGGGAGAAGACCTAAACAAACATTTCTCCAAAGACCTAAGGAGGACCAGTAGTCACAGGAAAAGGTGCTCAACATCACCAATTATTAGAGAAATGCAAATCAATACCACAAGTTACCACCTCACACTGGTCAGAATAGCCCTCATTAAAAAGTCTATAAATAACAGGAATTTGCTGCTGGCTTAGTGGGTTAAATTTCCAGCATTGTTACTGCTGTGGTGCAGGTTTGATCTCTGGCCTGGGACCTTCTACATGCTGCAGGTGTGGTGAAGAATTTTTAAAAAAAGGCTACAGGAGTTCCCATTGTTGCTCAGCGGTAATGAATCCAGCCAGTATCTATGAGGACTTGGAGTTGATCCCTGGCCCTGCTCGGTGGGTTAAGGATCCAGCATTGCTGTGAGCTGTGGTGTAGGTCACAGATGTCTCTTGGATCCCGCATTGGTATGGTTGCCGTGTAGGCCAGTGGCTACAGTTGATTCAACCCCTAGCCTGGGAATTTCCATATGCTGCAGGTGTGGCCCTAAAAAGACCAAAAAAAAAAAAAAAAAAGACTGCAAGTAACAAATGTTGAAGAGCATGTGGAGAAAAGGGAAACCTCCTACACTATCGGTGGGATTCTAAACTGGAGTCCTCTGAGTAAGGAGGTTCCTCAGAAAACTAAAAATAGAATTACTTTATGAACCAGCAATCCCACTCCAGGGTGTATACTTGGAGAAAACCATAAATGGTGAAGAAAATGCACCCCTATGTTGAAAGTAGTGCTATTCACAATAGCCAAGACATGGAAACAAATGTCTATCGACAAAGTATATCTTTTAAAATGATCTACTCCAGGTAACAAACAAAAAATTAAAAAAATGCTTGCTCTCCAGTATATAGTACTTGGCATAGGGTAGTCACAAATCGAGAACAGTTGAGACAATAAAACAAGATACAAATAAAAATGGATGCTCTAAAATACTGTTAGTGCAACTTCATGTCCCTGACACACACTGAAGCCAAACAAACTGAAAAGTCAGAGTTTAGAGCAGAGAAAGGTTTATTTCAGGCTACACAAGGAGACAAGTGGCCCCTGCTCAAACTCTCAGAACCGCAAATTGTAAAACATTTTAAAAGCCTAGTTGAGGGGATGGGAGGTTGCAGGCTAAGCGATCAGCTGGTGCACAATTCTCTGATTGGTTGATGGTGAGGTAACAGGGCAGTGGGTGTCACAAGTGTTAACATTATCAATCCCTAGGCACCAATAGGTCTGCAGGCTCCATGCTCATGGTCATCAAGTAGTTAATTTCTTCCATTTGGTGATGGTTTTAGTATATGTAAAACAGCTAAGGAGCTATGCATCAGATACTATTATCTAGGTACTTTAGGGAAGAGTTAAAGCAGAGGATAGGGGGGTAGGCCCCAGGAAGACCCTATAGGGTCAGCTTGCTTAAAGAAGCATTGCAAGGAAAAATGACCTTCCAAAGGGCATGGTTTGGCTGTTAAGTATTCTGGCCCACAGGTGATTTGTGTTATTCACAACTCATTTGCCAGATCAAGTTTAATAGCCTTCCTCAACAAGAAGGAAGCCAGGAAGTAGCTTACTTTACAAGCCTACTTGTGATGGGAATGCGAGACTAGTAACATATAATGAACATCACTCCAAACAGTCGTATTCTACCTATTTGGCCACACATTCCTGGCTTAGTCTTTTCTGCATGGACATCCACTATCTTTCCCCCGGGAAAAAATTTGAAAAGTTTTATCCAGAGCCCCACCCTCGCGCCTCCGCCCCGCCCCACCCCGCCTGGTCCCACCCCTGGAAAACGGTATAAATCCAGGTCTGGCCGGAGGAGCTCCAACTCCGAGCTCAGCGTCTCTTCTCTTCGCTACGGCCGAGCTGCAGCTTTGGCTGAGTTGACCCGGAGCCCAGCCCCACGGGAGGGCGGTGGGACACCCAACCGCGCCCCAACCCGCGGTGGCTTCTATGTAATCTTCTTAGGTGTCTCTTAATAACGTGTGGGCTCCTATAAAGCCCACTGGCATCACACCTGTGACTGAACTGGATCTGGGGTTCGCCAGGGCTTTGGCTTTTGGATGACGCCTGGCGGAGTGGACGCAGACAGGAGGTTGGTCTCCTCCAGACCTGCTGGAGCTTCAGCTTCTGGACGACACAGGCCTGGTCCAGGCAGGCAGGAGCCTAGCGACTTCAGGACCTGCTGGGAGGTGCCACCGCGGGAGTAAAAGGTAAAGAAAAACTGGGCAGAAGTTCCTGGATGTGGCTTCCTGGGAGGGCAGTGGGGTGGGGGTGGTGGGGGTGTTCCATTTGCAGACGAAGGGCTTGATGTGGAAATTGGTGGATTTCAGGTGGTTCTGTGTGTGGTGTAGATAGTTGTCTTTCTTTGGTGTGTGGTGTCTAATTAATATCATTTATTGGGGGACTTTACCCAGTGTATGCCCTCGGCAGCTGTCATAAATTAACTGACCACATACATGTGGGTTTATTTCTGGGTTCTCAGTCTGTTCCTCAGGTGCATGTGTTTGTGTCAATTTTGGTTCTTGAGCTTCTTGTAAGGCAGGGAGAGAACTGATTTCAGCTGTGCTTTCCTTTATTAGACTCAACCCATGGCTATTTGGGGTCCTTTTTGGTTCCACACAAATGATAGGATTATTTGTTTTGTTTCCATGAAAAATGGCATTTTAATTGTGTAAGCGATTGAACTGAATGTATGTACAGCTGTGGCTGGATGAACATTTTTAACAGTATTCTTCCAATCGTGATTACAGAATGTTTCCATTTATTTTTTGCTTCAATTTATTAGTGTCTTATAGTTACTATTGTGCAGGTCATTCACGTCGTTGGTTCAGTTTATACCCAGGTATTTTGTTCTTTTTAATGCAGTTGTAAATGGGATTATTCTTAATTTCTCTGTGATACTTCTAATTGTTTATTAGTGTATTGATTTTTAGTGTATTACTGTTTTTTGTGTATCACTTTTGTGTCATGCAAACTTTACTAAATTCACGTTTTATTCTTTTAGTGGTTTGATGTGGAAAATTGTAATTCAAAAATCCCATTGTTTCTCCTGTATCCCAGGTTATTCACAATACCCAGGACCTAGTGACTACTAATACCTTCCCTCAGTACCTTTTAATAGTGTGTGCTTTTCCTACAAGAGCGGTTAACCATTTTGAGTGAACTGAATCTGGTTAGGGCTTGGCTCCTAAAACGAAATTTGATGTCTTCTCAACTTTTCCAACGTGTTTGTTTTGGAAAGTTATTTACTTTCTAGTGATTTCAAACATACAGAAAATTTGCAGTAGCAGTATAATTTGCTGTAGCAGTATAATGTGTAAGTTAAGTTCCCTAGCTGTCATTAATTTACCACCTATGCCAAATTAAGGGACAATTTCCATTATGTTTTACCCCCCAAAGGGAACACCCACATAACCCTCAAATGAGAAAGCATTGTAGTTTTCAGCTTCTCACCCACTTCACAGACTACCTTCCACTTTCCCCTCCTGCCCCAAAGCATGAAAATGTCTTTTTCCATTCTGATCCAGTTTCTTTTCCTAGAAGTGTTCTTGAGACTTTCCCTCATTTCCATAACCTTGGTGGAATTTTTAGGGCCACACCTGTGGCATATGGAAGTTTCCAGGCTAGCGGTTGAATAGGAACTACAGCTGTCGGCTTATGCCACAGCAATGCAGGATCTGAGCCACGTCTGTGATCTACACCACGGCTCATAGCAATGCTGGAACCTTAATCCACCGAGCGAGGCCAGGGATCAAACCTGTGTCCTCATGGAGACTAGTTAGGCTCCTTAACTGCTGAGCCATGATGGGAACTCCCTATATTTTAGTTTTTAATGAAACACTATACTCTTTTCCGCAGTGGTTGCATCATGTTACCCTCTTTGTGTATATGGCAGAATAATATGGAACTTTTAAAGATCTACTCTCCTTTGCTTTTCCGTTCATCTATTGATGGCTGTTTGAATTGTTTCTACCACTGGGCCAGTGTCAATCATGCTGCTAAGAATATTCATGTACAAGTTTTTGTTTGAAGACCTTTTTTCAAATCTTTGTGGCATATTTCTAGGAGTAGAGTTCTTGAACCAAACTGTAACTGTATTTTTATCTCTTGGAGGAAACACAAAACTGTTGTATACATTGCCTGCCCCATTTTACATTTTCACAAATGATGTGTAAGGGTTCTGATTTATCTGCATTGTTGTCGGCATTTTTGTTTGTCCTTGATTATAACCATTTAACATATGTGAAAAAAGTTTTATCTAGTCATAACACCCAGTCACAATGTAACTTAACATCCTAGTCAGCATCTAGGATTTTCTGGTGATTCGTGGTAGTTTCTAAATTGTGGAAGTTAGAAGGCCCCGCTGATTTCTTCATTAGGTCAAGATGTGGCTCCTCTTAATTCACAGATCTGTGAGCTAAAAAGATTTAGCTATGTTTTCCAAACTAAATATACGATGGTTGAGTAGGATAACCAGAATAAACATTTTCAGTTGGTAATGGAAAGAAAGGAAGACTCACAGAAATCATTGATTCATAGCAGTATTTTTTATTTTTTTGGGCAGTGCTCACGGCTTGTGGATTGAACCCACACCACAGCAGTAACCCACGCTGCTGCAGTGACAATGCTGGTTCTTTAATCCGCTGCACCACAAGAGAACTCCTCATAGCAGTTCTGAGTGTCTGTTATTAGGCAGAATTTGCAAGGACGTGCTACCCTATTTTCCTTAGTTCTGATTCTGGTTCCTAGAAGAGGTCCTCAGTGCATGGTTCTCTAGGTCTTAGTTCTGACCTCTCTTAGGCTCTTCTTTTCTCACTATCCTCTTTGTTTAAAAATGAGAATCAGAGAATGTGCCTTCCCTTTGGTTGAACAGCTTTTCAGTCTGCTTCCTTTACATAGGAGGTTAGGGGTACAAGAATCATTCCTGAAAATTCAATAATTTCTTCTCCCCTCTCCCCCAATCCTCCATTCCCTTACTTTTCCTTCACAGGCTTCTGAGTTGACTTACAGGTGTTTTAAAAACGTAGACTTTCTTGTTTATTTGATTCCAGTCACCTCTACTTGCCAGTAGGCATACTTTGTGTATATATACATAAAGGAAGAGCCTTTTTTTCTCCTTAAACAATTTTGACAAATTGAAGGGATTTACTGGGTTTCACCTCAATCCATTCAGTGATTTAAACAAGCAGTGTAAGTACATACTCTTGACTTAATTCTTGCTATTAGATTGAGTTTTAATTTTTCATATTTTAAGATTGAGAAACTCTGGGAGTCCCTGAATGTGTAGATTCTTTGTATTATCTGTTATTCTTGTGTACAATTGGACCCTTTCTTTTCTGAGGCCTACCCTTTTCTTTTAAAACTTCGCACAGTGCAACAAATAGTAACTGGGACACGTTGCTAATCTCCCAGGAGAAATACAAGGTCATTAGATGTGAGATCTGTCTTATAAATTATTGCATTCAATGTTGTGGTGGTACATGTTTAATAGCCAGCTCTCCAGGGGAAAAAAAAAAAAGCTATGATTTGTAGTGCTTCTCCATTTCAGTGGTATAAATTCTCCCACTATGGCAGATTTAAGTTACCAACATGGCATTATAAAACCTGAAGGTGGGAAGAGAGACTCAGTTATCTCTTAGACACTGTCTTGGACACAGAAAGCTCCAGCACACTACTGATTACAGGTGGCCATTTTACCAAATACTTTGCAGTTGCTTAATGTGAAGTGTCATCCTTCTAGTCTTTCCTACAACATGCTGCCTAGCCCAAACCAATACCATATATTTTAGATTTTTTCTTTTTAGGGTTGCACCTGCAGCATATAGAAGTTCCTGGGCTGGGGGTCAAATCGAGCTGCAGCTGCTGGCCTACGCCACAGCAATGTGGGATCCAAGCAGTGTCTGCAACCTACACCACAGCTCTCAGCAACGGTGAATCCTTAACCCACTGAGCAAGGCCAGGGATCGAACCTGCATCCTCATGGACACTAGTTGGGTTGGTAACCTGCTGAGCCACAATGGGAACTCTTCATTTTAGATTATTTTTAATGGCAATTATCCATGTGTAGTTAACCAATGTCTGTATTGGTTAGCATGGGCTAGGTTATGCTGCAGTAGCAGATAAAGCCAAAATCTCAGTGACTTGAGGGGAAAAAAAATAAAAGTTCATTTCTTACCATTTCCATCCCAGTATTTCTAGGGCCCAAATCCAGGCACTACCAACTGGATCATTGTAAACCAGCCTGATGGGGCGGGGAGAGAAACACCTGAAGGGTGTTAACTGGGCAACTAAATGAATTGTCCTGAGGAGTAATGGGTACACTTCTGTTCACAACTCATTGATCAGAATCATGACAAAACCTACAAAATACCTGGAAGCAGAGAACAGAAAATATCTTGTGGGCAACACTAGTGCTATCACAAGTCTCTAACAGTAGAGATGCCTTTAGCCATACAGTTTATGTAATTTTTCAAGCAATTTAAGTGTGTTTCTTATTTTTTCCCTGTCTTACATAGATTTTAATCAGTAAATAAGAAAATACACAATGGCGGTAATTGTCTTTTACCAGGCTCTTCATATCATGATCTAACAAAGATTTTTGATTACTCCTCTAGTAACTCTGCTTGAAATCAGTATATACAGTATGATATCCAGTAGATTTAAAAACACATATGCATGTGAAATATCATAAGGAAATAACTGAAAATTTTATCATTGAAATCTCTGAGTTTTTAAGTTTTCATAAAATCTGATTTTCCAGTTTTATGCTTTTTAGCTGCAAACATGTACTTCCTTTATCATGAGACAAATTTAGGTATTAAAAAGCTTATATAATTGTGCATAATCTATTTTAATAGCTCTATGCAAAAATAGTCATGGAGATGAAAAGCGTAGATAGAAGTACATCACAATATTCTGTTGTTGTCCTGAGTGATAAGATCAGGTATGACTTAAATTTTTTTTTTCCTTTTCCTTTTTCAGATTTCCTATGGCTGTTATTATAGTTTCATTATGTCATTATATTGTTACTACATTCTCTCTATACTCCCAACTCATTCTCAACAAATTGAGAGTTTTTATCATAAGTAGTCATTAAATTTTGTCAAATGCTTTTTTGCATCTACTGAGATGATCATATGATTTTCATCCTTCATTTTGTTAATGTGGTGTATCACAGTGATTGATTTGTAGAAGCTGAACCATCCGTGGAGTAAATCACACTTATACTTATGGAGTATAATTTTGTTTGTTTTTTGGTTGCACTCACTGCATGTAGAATTTCCTGGTCCAGGGATTGAACCTTCTCTGTTGCGACTTGTACTACAGCAACAGCAATGCCAGATCCTTAACTTGCTTTGTCCCAGGGGAACTTCCTATGATTTTTTTCACATATAGTTGAATTGGGTTTGTTAATATTTTGCTGAGGATTTTTGAATCTCTGTTCATCAGGGATATTGACTTCTAATATTCTTATTTTATCCTTGTCTGGTTTTGGTATCAGGGTAATGCTAGTTGTGTAAAATGAACTTGGGAGTGTACTTTTTTTTTTTTTTAAGAATTTGAGAAGAATTGGTATTAATTCTTTGTTTTTGGTAGAATTGACCCATGAAGCTGTCTGGTCCTGAAATTTGTTTGTGAGGTTTTTGATTACTGACTCAATCTTCTTACAAGTAATTGGTCTATTCAGATTTTCTGTTCATGATTCAGTCTTGTTAGGTTTATGTTTCTAGGAGTTTATTCCTTTTTCTAGGTTGTCCAAATCTGGATGTATAATTGATCATAGTCTCTTATGATCCTCTTTATTTCTGTAGTATCTGTTGTAACATCTCTAATACTGTTACTTTGAACTCTTTATCAGGTAAACTGCTTATCTCCACTTCATTAAGGTCATTTTTTTTTTTTTTGAGGTTTCATCATGTTATTTCATTTGAAACATATTCCTGTTGCTTTATTTTCCTTGACTCTCTGTATTGGTTTCTGTACAGTAGATGTAACAACCGCCTCTCTGAGTCCTGAAGAGGTGGCCTTGTGTAAATGAACCTCATCACTGAACTCTGCCCTAGGCCTTAGTTGTCTCTCAGTCCTTCATGATTGGCCAAGCAGCCTATGATAGTTTTAGTAGCTTCTAGTAGTTAAGAGTGCTAAGAACTCTCCACGTCCCAAAGGCGAGGATCTCGGCACCTAGATTTGGGTTCGTTGGAAGCTAGACCCTCAGACAAAAGCTAAGAAGTATGACAATATGTGTAGTCTGTAGGGGCCCAGATGAGTGTATAAGCCCTTTTATGGGATACACTGGTGAGCTGGAGTGAGGCAGAGGGAGCATGCAAAGATGGCTTCGAGCACCCTGTGTTCCCTGACAGCAGCTCTGGAGGCCCCTACTTAGGGGTCAGACCTGAAGTTTGCCCCTCGGGCCAAAGCTCCAGGACAAGCAAATAGGCTTCTTTCACAGAAAAGAGTAGACATGTGTTTTATTCAGTCTGTGCACTGCCCTGGGCATGGGAACCTACTGAGAACTGTCTCTGTGATTGTTACAGACCTGTGGGATCCGGGAATGTTGGCTCCCATGGTCACCAGAGCCAGGGATCAAGGGGTGTCCCAAGGGCAGCAGCCACAACAGTCAGAGCCCCAGTCATTAGAACCAGGGCTTCAGATGTGTGTACGAGCTCCCCTCTGAGAGAGATTGGGATTCTGTTTTGTAGAAGAAGGAGAGATTGCAGGTAATTCCTTTGAGGTCTCTGCGAAGGATTGCAGTTGGTCCTTAGATGTATGTTTAATTGGGAGCCTGCCCCTCAGGCTGCAGCTATGTTGACTGGCTAAAAGGCTTCTATCATAGAAAGACTGAGCTCCTGTGTCTTCTGCCTCTTGCTGTGCCCTTGGGGTGGTTGCTGTTTAAGAGCTCTTGCTCAGTAGGTTACAGTCCTGTGGGGTCTCTGAGTATAAGCCCCATTGGCCTCCAGAGCCAGAACATGTAACAGTGTACCCTGATGGTAAGTGCAAAAATTGAGATGCCAGACAAGGGTGTAACTACTTTTTGGGAGACAACAGTGAGCTGGAATGAGGCAGAGTGCAGAGATTGTGTCCATTGGCCTCTGTTCCCTGAGAGCAATTCCATAAGCCACTAAGTGTGTGTCAGGCCAGAAGCCTTTCCTTCAGGCCAAAGGTCTTGCACAAGCAAATAGGCCTCTTTCACTGAAAGACTGAATGAATATTTCCATCTGGTGCCTATGAAGTTCCCTGGCAGTGATAATCTGCTGAGAACCATCCTTGCAGTTTTTACAGTTCCATGAGGCCCAGGAATGCAATCTCCCCCCAACTGTCGCCCCAGAGCCAGGCAGTCAAGGGATATCACCTGGATGGCAGCCACAGAAATCGGTCTGTAGCAAGGCAGAAGGGAAGTGTACAGGTCACACCCACAGGAAAAAGACAAAAGAGAAAAATAAAAGGTCTAGGATTAAAAAGAAAATAGGTGGTGTCCACAGCCAAGCCAGGCAAAGGGAGAGTATGAAAATGGCACCCACCAGTCTTAGTCTCCAGAGAGTGTTTCAGCAAACTCCTAGATGTGCATGTTAAATTTGGTGCCTACCCCTCAGGCCAATGCTCTGATGTTAACAAATGAGCTTCTTTCACTTAAAGTCTGTGTGCAACCAGCTGGCTCTGCCCTGGGCCTGGTGAGTCTTGAGTGCAAGAGTCCTTTAAGAATTGTTGCTCAGGTCCTACAGTCTTGTGGGTCTTGTGTTAAAGCCCTGTTGACTTTCAAAGGTAGATGTTTTGGGAGCTTATCTCTCAGGTGTAGGTGTTAGAAGTTGGGCTGCCTGATGTAGAGTTCAAATGCTTTGCTCTTGAGCCAGAACCGCCAGGTTTTGAGTTCTCTCCAGATGGTGGGTCACTGTGCTGGGATGGGATTTATGATGAGACTGTGTCCCAGCCTCCTCTACCCACTTTGATGTATTCTTTTTTTCCTTGTTCACCGATGTGCAGTCATTGCTCAATGACCATTTAGTCCCCCCCGCCCCCACACAGAAGAAATTGCTCCGTAAATAGCTTTACAGTCGTGTCTGTGGAAAGAGGTGAGTTGGGAGAGGTGAGTTCAGGATCTCCTATGTCACTGTCTTGAACCAGAACCTCTGAGACTCGGATCTTGATTCCAATATATAAAGAATTTTCAGAGTTCCCATTGTGGCGCAGTGGTAACCAACCTAACTAGTATCCATGAGGATGCGGGCTTGATTCCTGGCCTCAGTCAGTGGGTTAAGGATCCAGCACTGCCATAAGCTATGGTGTACGTTGTAGATGCAGCTCAGATCCTGTGTGGCTGTGCTGTAGGCTGGCAACTGCAGCTCTGATTCGACCCCTAGCCTAGGAACTTCTGTATGCAGAGGGTGCAGCCCTAAAAAGCAAAAGCAAAAAAGCAAAAAAAAAGAAAAAGATTTTTACAAATGTCAACGGTAAGAAAATTTAAAAGTGGTGAAAGACTAGAACAGACATTTCACCAAAGAGGATTTTATATATATATATATAGCAAACAAGTACAGATGTTCAACAGTAGCCAATAGGAAAATGCAAATTAAAATCATGATGAGATACCACTGCAGTGGCTACAATTAAATACAATAGCAGTATCAAATACTGACAAAGAAGTGCTGACAAAGATGTAACGCTTCAGGAACTTTATTTTTGGGGATGGAAAATGGTACAGTTACTCTGGAAAATAGTTTGGCAATTTCTTACAAAGTAAACATGCATTTACCACATGACCCAGTAGTCTTATTCCGGGGTATTTAAATGCTACAAAAATAAACTACGCTCACATAAAAATTTATGGACAAATGTTTATAGTAGCTTTCTTCACAATCTCCAGAGTTGGAAATAACCCAAATGTCTTTCAAGCTGAAAATGGGTAAACAGACTATGGCACATTTGTATAGTAGAATACTACTCGGCAGTAAAGTGTTGAGCAAGTGGAACACACAGTGCCTTTTGTGAAACTCAGACACAGAAAGTGAAAAAATTTAATCCCAGAAGGTTACATACTATTTAATTCCATTTATATGACATTTTCCAAAACCTGAAGCTATAGGGACAGTGCTAGCACCAGGGATTAAGGGCGAGGGAAGGTAGGATTACAAAAGGATAACAAGAGGAAATTTGGGGGATGATGAACAAAATAAAAAGACTTGGATCAGATCTAGAGGATTTCCATGGAAACACCTGTCAGTCATTTCTTTGCACATTTGCTTTGATTTTCATTATGAAAATTATAACTACTTAAAATCATTTGTTCACTTAACGTTCATTTGCTTAGTGAGTTTTTCACCTCATTAGAATGTCAGCTCCGTGAGAGCAGGCTCCTCACTTGTCTTATTCCTCATTAATTCCTAGCACTTAGAACATTGCCTGGCACATAGTAGACTCAGATATTGTTGAATGAATGAATGTTGGGCAATGGGCTGTGGTCTGTTTAATTAAGAAAAATGATCATCGAAAGGAGTAGAAAGAGCAACTCCACCTGCAGGCCAGAGCCGATTCTTCCCAGAACTTAATGGTTAAAGAAGCCACCTCATAAATCCAATCTGAAATACTATCAAAGGCCTGAAATGAGGAGGTCGAACAGTAAGTCAAGAGTTTCCCAAGTACAGGAGTAATTCAGGAAGTGATTGTAAAACTGAACGAGACAGCAGAATGTGCCCTTGCTACTTTAGGAGGTCATTTGGTCAGGTTGAAGTTCAGCGTGCAGTCAGAACAAACAATCCTGCTCTCCCCAACATCTGTTGCCTCTATAATGCTGCATCTCTTTACATTATGTAGATTCTCTATACCTGTTTTGCTGTCCTACAGAATATATGTGTGGGGCTTTTTTTAAGATCCCAGAGGGCGCTACTGTTCTGTTTAAACACTAAAAGTATCAGTCTAGGACAAGGCTCACTCTACTGCTTCAGAAATAAAAATGCCAGAGGCCTTCCGTGAACCAGGTAAAGCATCCTAGATAATGGATGGTTCTGTAAGAGAGGCAACTTGAGAGTAATGAGAAAGTGGCTTAAAAGAGAACACTTCAATTATCTCAGTGATAGAAAAAGAGTAAAAGTTGTGTACAGAATGTCATTTCAGGATTAGTTTGCATAGCATATACTAAAAGTTTTCTAAAATTCCAGTTAGTGAGATTTTAGAATATTTTCTCCTTAGGGAAAGACTTTTATTTAAGGCCCAGATCTTTCATCTTCTGTGGCTATTTGGAGATGGCTTGCTGTGGACATCCTTTTCCTGATGTGGGATGTAGGCTAGGCTTGCCTGTTGTGTTCCCATTATACACCCGTGTTTCCCTGTGAGAAACCCATTCTCTTTGAGGAAGGAAAGGGACGTTAAGTTGTTTACACTCAGGAGTTCCTGTTGTGGCTCAGTGGCTTAAGAACCCATCACAGTGTCCATGAGGATGTGGGTCTGATCCCTGGCCTCGCTCAGTAGGTTGAGGATCCAGCATTGCCACAAGCTGTGGCATAGGTCACAGATGCGGCTTGGATTCGGTATTGCGGTGGCTGTGGTGTAGGCCTGCGGTTGCACCTCTTATTCAGCCCCTAGCCTGGTAACTTCCATATGCAGCAGGTGCAGTGGTTAAGAAGGAAAAAAGTTTACATTAAAATACATTTACATGTGCTTCCGTGTCATGTTTCTAGACATGCTTTCCTGTCCACTCTGAAATTGTTCCCTATTGATACTCCATATGCCTTTTCTTCATCTTTCATTTTTCTCCTTTGTACTTACCATTATCTAAAAAAAATTATTTACTTATTATGATTGTTAATTCCCCCTCCCCTGGCTGAATGTAAATAAGGGTAGACATTCACATCTGTTAAATTCACAGCTCTATTCTCCTGTCTAGAGTAGTATTTGGCACATGGTAGACCCTCAGTATTTTTGAATGAATAAGTGAATTGGCGTAGTCCTACATAGCAGCTTTGTTAGATTCCACAAGTTGTTAAAATGATGCTGTTACTGAAAATTTGTCTGCTAGTGATTGCCTGCCTCCCTTACAATTCAATGCGTAAGGCCTATGATGGCAGGCACTTTGAAACTTTAGAACATAAGACAGCATGAGGTACTTTTCAAAATTAACAAAAGGATAAATGAATACGTGAAATTATTTTTAGAACTCTTCTTTTAACACTGCATTCAGAACCAATCTGCATTCAGAACCAATCTGTGGTCTAGATAAGCAAATAAGCCTAATGATTTCTTATCTACACGTTGCCTTCGACCAAAAGTTGCCAGGCTTAGTGCGTTGTTACAGAGGAAATAATGCCCACGTCATAATTTTGCTTATGGACAACAGGGATTCCACATGCCTTTTATGGAAAATAAAAGCTAAGGAATGTAAACAAACACACCTAAATCCTGAAAATCTGACAGTTTCATGAAGTTTGAATTCCATTTAATATCTAGGAGAATATTTGGGTGATAAGTATTTGCCAAGCCACTGTCTTATATTTTGCTGCGGTGTGTAGCACAGACTAGCTGAGATTCTTTAAAAACCTGGGGGAGAAGAATACAAACATGAAATATTAGAAGTGCTTAATGATGTCTCCTGAGTTTATTCTGTTTGAAGTCTGATTACCAACAGCATCCCTACCTCTAACATTAATGGTCTTTTATTTTTAACTAACATATCAGGATTGTAAAGGAGGTTTAAACCACTTTGGATGTCTAACCAGCATGATTCATTTGATTTCTGCTCGCTGCTGATAGTATCACATTTATATTTCATGGTTTCTGAATTCAAAGCACTCTAAGATCCAGATGTGGGCAACTGCTTTCCAGACCAAATGATAAACAGCATTGTTCCTTGAAGTTAGAAAGCAATGCTGAAGAACAGCCCATTCAGTAGCAAATCAAAAGATTTATATTAAGTGGGAAAGTCATATTAATCTTACCTAGTATCCCTGGTGTCAGAAACTTATTTGGAGGAAAAGTTAAAAGTATTATATGAAGGAAGTGGCTTACGCTACAGCCTGGAAGGGGAATGGTATCAAAATAAGGAGAGAGACTTGATAGATAATTTAGAACTAGTTTTTGAAAACAGTATGTAATGGAAAACACAGTATCACAGCTCACAACCCCGCTACAGTATTGCCAGTCAAAAGGTAGGTATGCAGTTCTGGAATGTTTCATGATCTTAGAAGTCTTTGTTAAAGGCACAGTGGTATCAAATTACAGTAGTGTTCCTTCTATGATTTTTCCGGAATATACTGCTTTTATTATTTTTTATTTTATTTTATTTTATTTTTTTGCCTTTTGTCATTTTATGGCCGCACCCGCGGCATGTGGAGGTTCCCAGGCTAGGGGTCTAATCGGAGCTGTGGCCACTGGCCTGCGCCACAGCCACAGCAACGCAGGATCTGAGCCGCGTCTGCAACCTACACCACAGCTCATGGCAACGCCGGATCGGGATCCTTGCCCTGAGCAAGGGCAGGGATCGAACCCGCAACCTCATGGTTCCTAGTCGGATTCGTTAACCACTGCGCCACGACGGGAACTCCCGGAATATACTGCTTTTAAAATGCCATGGCAATGCAGGTGTTCATACTGCTACCACGTTCTCTGCTACTGACAATAATTTTCCAGCGTTGCTGCTCATGCTTATTGTGGATCTGAGGATGTTAACAGCATAATGATCTAATACGTTTGTGTTTTGAGCAGGCAAGGAGTTCTTTATAAAAATGACATTTTCTCATTTTTGTTTATATATTAAGCCTGAAAAGTTTATTTTATCTTTATTTTTGGCAAGCATACCTATAAAATAGATGGTAGGGGTGATAAGACAAGAAACTTTCTGCTTGGTTAATGAAGGGTATCTAATGGTCTTTATTATCATCTCGATATATTTAACCTTTCCTAAAAAGAATCCGTTAACTGTACTTGGTTTCGCTGAAGTAAAAACAGCAAGCAATAGCTCTATAGACTGAAATTCTGAGGCAGCTTTTCTCATATTGTAACTTAGAAGTCAATTTTTAAATCATGCTCCTTAGATCATTTCTTTTTTCTTGGCTATAATATGGTTCTAAGATATCCAAGATATCTTGATTAATCTTCCTTTTATACAAAAATCTCTGCAGATTGTCACACATCAGTCAGTTAACTTGGTGCTGTTTTTTGGTGTGCTGCTGCATGTGTATTGTCTTATCTTGCAAACACAACTCTGTGATCTTTGAAAGCAAGATAGAAAACATTTTTCTCAGAGATGTAAGGAGGGTAATAAGTGTCAAACAGAAAATAATGCAGAAACTAACATGTGTGAGAAATACTGGGTATTGTATAAGTTCAGCAAACTTCTTTAGTACAGAATTTCTCTGAGCCGCCGATGCAGTGGTTAGTCATTGTCGCTCTGGAATCTGGCTGCTTTAGTTCAGGTTCACATCTCAACCCCACTAAGAGCTGAGTGATCTTTGACTTTGGGTAAATGGCTTGTCCTTTATGTACTTTTGTTTCTCGACTGTAAAGTGAGTTACTTCATACAGCTTTCATGAAGCATTAATGAATCAATGCACAAGCAGTTATCCCGGATGTGTAGTTGAGTTTCTAAAAGAGAAATTTATTATGACGTTTTCATAAATGTGGAATTCTTTGTTTTCCTGTCATATCATGTGAATAGTGTTCCTGAAAATACACTAGGGAAGTGTCCTTCATTCGACCATGTCTTATGATTACCGATGCTTAACATTCTTATTGTTTGACTATTATACTTACTCTTTTAAATTTTCTCTATTTGCTATGAAAAATTTCAAGCCAAAAAAGCATAGAAAGAACAGTCAATATCCACGTCATTCATCTAGATTTAAAAATTGTAACATTTTTCACTTTTTTCTCTTTGTCTCTCTGTATATTTACCCCCAAACCAACTGAAAGTAAGTTGCAGACTTTGTGACATTTCAACCTAAAATACTTCACTGTGTTTCTTCTAAGAATAATGACAGTTTACTACAGATTACATAACAAGACCTAAGAAAATAATTCTAATATCAGCTAATCAATATTTAAATTTCTCCAAATATTCTCATATCTTTCATAGCTACATTAAAAAAAATCCAAGATCTGGTTGATGGATACACATTTTATTTTGTTGTTTAGATTTTTTTTTTTTGTCTTTTTAGGACTGTACCTGCAGCATATGGAGGTTCCCAGGGTGGGAGTTGAATCAGAGCTGTAGCTGCTGGCCTACTCCACAGCCACAGCAATGCCAGACCGGAGCAGTGTCTGCAGCCTCCATCACAGCTCATGGTAATGCTGGATCCTTAACCCACTGAGCGAGGCCAGGGATCGAACCTGTGTCCTCATGGATGCTAGTCAGATTTGTTTCTGCTGAGCCACGATGGATATTTTTTTTAAAAACTTTTGATCTAGAATAATCCTCCTATATTTTTAACGTGACACTGACAGTTTTTCACTATTACTGAGGTATAACTGACAAATAAAATTGTACAATGTTTAAAGTGTGTAACATGATTTTATACACATATACATTGTGAAAGAATCTCTGCTCACCCCATTGAGTTAACTAATAGCCATCACCTCACATAGTTACCTTTTTTTGGGGGAGAACATTTAAATTCTACTTTCTTGGCAAATTTCAACTATGCAACACAATGGTACCAACTGTAGTCACCATGTTATACATTAGCTCCTCAGACCTTGTTCATTTTATAGCTGAAAGTTTGTACCCTTTTACCAGTTTTTTCCTGCATCCTCTACACGCTAATCCCTGGCTACCACTCTTCTATCTTTGTTTTTATGACTTTGACTTTGTTTTTAGATTTCACATGTGAATGATGCCATGCAGTATTTGTCTGTCTTTGGCATATTTCACTTAGCATAATGCTTTCAAGATTCATCCATGTAGTTGCAAATGACAGGATTTTTTCCTTTATTAAAGGCTGAATATACTAGTATTCTGTGTGTGTGTGTGTGTGTGTGTGTTGTATATATATATATATATATATACACACATATACAGATCTACACACATCTTTATCCATTTATAAACTGCTCATTGATGGATGTTTATCTTGTTTTCATATCTTGGCATTGTGGATAATGCTGCAGTGAACATGGGAATATGGATGATACTTCTTTAAGAAAATGACTGTTTCCTTTGGGTATATATCCAGAAGTGGGATTGCTGAATTATGTGGTATTTTTGTCTTTAATTTCTTGAGGACTGTCCATACCATTTCACATAATGGCTGTGCCAGTTTGCATTCTTACTAACTATGTATGAGCTCCCTTTTCTCCACATCCTCAACAGCACTTGTTATCTATTATTTTTTGATGATAGACAATTTAATGGGTGTGAGGTGATAATTGTGATTCTGATTTATATTACCCTGATGATTAATCGTGTTGAAGATCTTTTCATGTACTTGTTGGCCATCTGTATGTCTTGGGAAAAGTGTATATTCAGGTTCTTTTCCCATTAATTTTTTTTTCTGGCTGTTTACTGAATTACTTGGATATTTGGGATATTAACCTCTTATTGGATATGTGGTTTGAAAATACTTTCTTCCATTCAGTAAATTGCCCTCTTATTTTGTTGGTGGTTTCCTTTGCTGTGCAGAAGATTTTTAGTTTGATGTAGTCCTGCTTGGTTTATTTTTGCCTTTGTTGCCTCTGCTTTTGGTGTTAAATCCAAAATATCATTGCCAAGATCATGGTCAAGGATTTTACTCCGTGTTTTCCTATAGGAGTTTTGTGGTTTTGGATCTTATGTTCAGGTCTTTAATTCACTTTGGATTGATTTTTGGCATGATATAAGATGGGGATCCATTTTATTCTTTTGAATATGGCTGTCCAGCTTCCCCAATGCCAGTTATTAAATAAACTATCCTCTCTCCATTGAGTATTCTTGGCTCTTTTGTCATAAGTTAATAGGCACAGATTTGTTTCTGGGCTCTATTCTCTTCCATTGATCTATGTGTCTTTTTAATTCTAATACCATACTGTTTTGATGACTGGTATTTTGTAATATAGTTTGAAGCCAGGAAGTGTGATACCTCCAGCTTTGTTCTTTCTCACAACTGCTTCGGCTGCTTTGGATCTTTTTACATTGACTTTTTTATTTTTTTGGCTGCACCTGTGGCATGTGGAAGTTTCCTGGGCCAGGGATCAAATCCAAGCCATAGCTGCTGTCTTTACCAAAGCTGTGGCAATGCCAGATCCTTAACCCACTGTGCTGAGCCAGGGATCAAGCCACCAGTGCCACAGAGACAAGCTGGATCATTAACCCACTGCATTACAGTGGGAGCTCCTGCAATGACTTTTTAAAGAATGCTGAACAGCTGTCTTGTTACTTTCTTGTGCCTTTCTTCTGATAATTTTCTTCACATTGTTGATTAACTTGTTCCTCTATTCTCTGCTTCTCTTGGAAACAAAGTTGGGTCCAGAGTTTTGACATTATATAAGTTAAACATTTTGGTAACCATTCTTGATAGGTAATGATCTATATTTCATAACACATCCAGTTCTAAAGCATATGCTATGAGACTGCTCTTGATAGTGATGTTGATTACTCAGTAAGATAGTGACTCCTAGAAGTCTCAATTACATATTTTCCCTTTGAAAATTTAAAATAATCCACAGTGTAATGCATTAGAATTTGTGAAAATCTTGTTCCTTAACAACACTTTTACCGATGCTTTTTTGTATGCTTTGATAACCCTTGCCTAAATTAAATGTTATATTTGGTCTGGAAAATTATGATTTTTCTATTTCTGTTATTCTGTGTGTATTTACTAGTGGGCATTCTTCTGTATAGATATTTCTTCTATTTTGACTGGTGTGTGACCAAAGATGAACTGATAGAATGACATGGAAGAGCAGACACATCCTTTGTCAGGTTTGGGCAGCTTTGTGATGGTCGTTAAAGAAAACATTGGAGCTTTTCTGGTAAGACAGTACTAACCATAAGAGGAGGCAGGGACAACCCCCAACCCACACACACTTTCACACAAACACATATCTAAAGATTGACTGACAACAGATTGACTATGTGACTATTTCAGGGAAGACTCCTGGGATGGTGCCAGTATAGGTGCCATAACTCCCTTATTTCTTTGACTTTTTTTCAGTGTATCATTTGATTAACCACTCTCCTTTTCTCCTCACCTTCATGCTTTCTAGCTTTTATTCTGAAGATGTCATATTTATAATTAGCCTATATCTCTCTTCCTCACGTAAATTCTTAGAAGTGTTAGCAGACAGTTGAGAAGGCGGGATTTAGAAAAATACAAGAGTCAAAAGCTCTAAGATACAAATATATGGAACACTCAAACAGGGTCATGAGAGGAGTTCAGTAAAAGTGTGGGCAGGATTAAAATAACCCACAAAGGCTACTATACTACCCTCCATTAGAACAAGATATCATTCAAGTCTAGTGTCAGGAGAAAGCAGTTGTGTGGAGAGGGTCACCTGAAGGAGCAGTAGACTTGGATAGAGAGATGTAGCCAGCATACTTACCTTATCAGATGGGATCTGGTGAATAAATACCCAGCTTTATTCTTCCCCATCCTGTTACCTAAAATATAAGTTCTGTGAGAGGAGAAACCTTGGTTGTCTCATTTACTTGTATGCATAGCAAAAACAGTACCAGGCATGCAGGAGGTGCCCAGTAAATTTTGTTGAATGTACAAATGAATGTAAGAATGGATAGTTGAGTAAAATAGACTCAACATTGAGTTCCTTAGTCGGTGTCTTAAAAATCAGAAAGCAAATTCTACTTTCCTTTTCCTTAGTACTGCGTATTAATGCCACAAGATCTTATTTTTAAGAGAAATGATCACTCATTTTATTTCTAAGAGAAATGATCAATGGGAACATTGTACCAGAGGACCCTCTTTGGGACTTTTGAATTGAACACATTACTTAGCAAATGCTAACGTGGGAACTTGAGGATGTTTAGTGAACCTGCTGAAGTCAACATATTTATGCAACCGAAATCATTAGAGAAACAACTATCTATTAACCTTGGTACTGTGGGGTCTAAAGAGGCTTTTACCCACTATGGGGTTTATAACCTGTAAAATAAATCAAAACATAACAACAGTTAACCTTGAAAACCTTTTTGTTACCTCCCAGGAGTTAATTTTCTTGAAGGCAGCATAGTGTGGTAGGAAAAAAAATCTGTGTGCTTGAATTAAGCAAAACTCTACCAAACTCTCGCTCTGGTATTTACTAGTCATATAACATGAGTTTACTTAAATTAAAAATATCAGTTTTATCATTCGTTCAGGATAATATCATTTGTTTTTTTTAATATGTGTCAAAAATTTAATAACTTATATTTCTGATGTCTTGTAGATGGTATATGTTCTATATATGCAAATTCACTACATTCCTTGGGGTTCTTTAATTTTAATTTTCCCTTAATTTTATAAACTTTGGAAAATTATTGATGTTATTGTACACTTGATTAACTTTGAATGAATTTCAATAACCTCTATCAAAAAAGAAGAAAAAATGCATACTTCTATACAAAAAGTTTGCACCCTTTTCCATCTATTTTTTGAAGCTGAGGTCTAGAAGTAGTCTTCATCCTGAGATGGCAGTGGCCACCAAACTCAATTTAAAAATGGAAATAAAGATAAATTATTAGAGTTCATAGAAATCTTTCCTATATGAAAATAAGTAGAAGTCCTAGAATTCTTACACAGAAAATTTAAATACTTCGATATCATTATTATATTATATATTCTTCCCTGCTGTAAAGGGAAATATAACTGATTTTTGAACCAATAGTAGACTTCTATTATTCAACAACATTGTTTGTGACATACTATGAAACAAGAATAGCTTTTGTGAGTTTTATTCTTTTTGTAAAGGATCGGATTCAGCATTGAGTTGAGATGACAGCTCATTGAAAGGGGGAAGGTAAGTTATTTCTTTGGGGACTCTGGGGGTTTCA
This sequence comes from Catagonus wagneri, assembly GCA_004024745.2. Lineage (NCBI taxonomy): Eukaryota > Metazoa > Chordata > Mammalia > Artiodactyla > Tayassuidae > Catagonus > Catagonus wagneri. The sequence goes on along the minus strand of PVHT020000035.1, from coordinate 666,453 downwards.
TTCAGTTTTCTGAAAGAGATAACAGGTAAATGAGGCTCTCAAAGTGTGAATATCCATTATTTCAATAGGTACTTAAAAAAATCATTCCTTCTATTGTTTAGAGACTAAGATTTTTAAGTTATTCATACATAAATTCAATTTATTTTAAATACACACAATTGATCTCTTTTCATTAATCTGTTGGTAAGAATTATTTGTTGGATAGCTTTTTCTATCTCAGCTTCAAATCATAATGCAGTATGGTTAATCCTTTGAAGCTAAACTATGCTCCACTCAGGATTCAGGTATGTCCTAACACGTCTGTAAGGCTGGTGGGATGTTTTAGCAACAGGGACCTAGTCTTAGGGAAGAAAGAGCACAGGTGTGTAAACTTGGTCTAGGAATTCACTAGCAACTATTTACTAGAGAGGTAAAGGGCCTGTGTCTTGGGGAATGGGAGTGGGGACTGAGGATGTGACATATGTTGAGCTGGTTTTGGAGACTAGAGGAGAGCAGAAATCCAGCTGTCTCATGAGTGAGTAATACCTTCCTCTAGGAGGGTGAGTTGTAGACCAGAGTTATTAAGGGATTCCGTGATGTTATTCTAGGTGTTCTATGGCTCTAACACAGGACTGAGAATTATTGCATACTCCTTTCCTTGTCAGGTTGTGAGTATCTAAAAGGCCTAACACTCCCTGCCCCCACCACCTTGCTCCCACTGCTTAGGCAGGTTTGAACCTGTATAGATAGAATTGAATGGTGCTGATGCAGGCGAAATCCACAAACGGTGGTCTTAGTCACTTGGGTGGATGAGGAAGGAAACTGAGAAGCACCAGAAATGGTATTTCTTTTGGAGCAGGAAAGATTTGCCAATTTCCCTGCTTTATACTTGCCCAGTCTTTAACATTAGTGAAATATGAACCATCTACATTTTGTAGTATCACTTGATGTAAACACTTTGTTTTTTTTTTTTTTAAGGCTAACCTACATTGAGGTAGAATATTAATAAAATTTGCTTGCTAAAATTATAAACATTATGTTAAACAAACCTTTAAATTCAGTGAAACAAAATATTTGTGGAAGCCACCAAAATGTAGCCACCAAATGTAGCAAGCAAGGTGGAGCTCTCTAAGTAATCCTAGGGTGCTGAGAAAAACATGACTTGTTGCAAATATCGGTCCAATTCACACATTGTCGTCTCCTCAAACTGATCAATCGGCATACTACCCGTTAGCCATTTTGCAATCTCAGAGATCATTTCCCCAGAAACAATGAAAAAGGGTTTTCGTAAATGTCTGTACATCTCTATATTGCATGTATAGATTGTCTAACCTCTTGAGAGTGCTTACTGGAAAAATCTTTTTGGAAAGCAGGTCATTTCCTTCTTTAAGTTGTTTGAAGAACATTGTATCTAGATTTCAAATCTCACACAATGTATTTCCCTTGCTACACAGCCAGTACTTTGTTTTTCAGTGTTTCCATGAAGCTGTTAGGACTCTGACATAAGATGCATGTGAAATGTTCAGATATTTGGCAGATATAATGTAACCATCATGATTGAAACCAAGCAAGAAACTCATTTTTCAGTCCCTTTCAGTCCCTGTATGAAACATTTTGACCTACATCATCAATTTAGAATTACACATCTTCAAGCTGAATTTCACTAAGGGTTACCAAGTTCATGAATAGGGCCAGAAAGGATTCTTGGAATTTTCTTTGCTAGAAAAATAAAGTATACACTTATCTTTTCTAGTTAGTTTTCCAGACTATCAGTATTAAAAGGGAAGTTTTTTGTGAAGTAGTGCTTCCATAAAATGAGTGTTTGTTGAATCAATGAAAGAATAAGAAATATTGGGAGAGGATTTACTGTGCAGCTAATGAATCAGATTTAGCGATGTGTTCATATGGTCATATATTTTTGGAAAACTTGCAAAAGTTATACTTTCTCAGAGCAGTCAGTTAAAGTAAATTGCTGTCTCTTTCTCCCCTGATTTCCTCCCTTACTACCCTCATGTTTGTGATACTGGAGTGGCTCTGGGCATTTTGAGAATCTAAGAGGAAATGGAATTGCAGACACTTTTAGTTTGGATTTGATGGGATGTCTATATGGTTTGCAGTCACTTCTTGGTATAGATAAATTACTGCTAGATGCAGATTGCTGGCTTTCAGTCTACCATTGCCCCATGTGCCAACTTACCAGCATTAGTTCAGGAAAATATAGTGCTGGAGATCTCAGGGTAACGTGAAAATTCCTTACTGTGCTTGGTCCCAGGAGTGTGTGGGTAGCAGAGAAGACACGGCATTTGAAAAGTCGAAACTAGAAGCTAACTTGGGGAGAATTTTCCCACACGTCAGAATGCATGATAATCTTAAGTAGAGGATTGTTTTCATTGATGCCTTGTCAAAATGACTATTTTTTTAGTAGTAGTATTTGATAATAGAATACAGGTATCCTCTGATTCTTGGAAGTTCACTTTATACCGCTTTGCTTTCGTGAAGGGCTTACATTAGTACCTGTTTCTATTAACTGAAATAAATGCAGAGAAGATTTTTGCTTCTGTGAAAAAGATAATTCCTTCTTTGTTTTACAATTTTGGTTTATTAAAATTTTCATAGGAACACTATTTTCAAATAGTGAGGAGACTTGTATTTAATCATAAAATGTACTACACTTTAAAATTTTTAAATGAGAATTTCATAAAATAGAATTTATTAGAATTAATAAAGGCAAAAAACCAGAAAGTATTACTAAAAACAGCAAGCATATATGTAACAGCTTGTAAATAAAAGCGACATGGTAGAGATAGTCCCTAAATTTGACAGTTTCTTAAAAGGTCACATGACATTACCAATAATAATATTGATGCTAAAAGAAACTGTCATAAACCATCAATAATAAAACCAAATTTTAGTCAACCAGACTAGAGGAAAGACTGAATGATCTTTTCATTCTTTCTTGGGAAACCTTACAAAATCACATTACAACAGTGTTCTATGAAACATTAGTCAAAGAGTATGAAGCTTAAAAATGTAGGAAAAAATGTTCTCCAGTGCTACATCAGTTAACTAATAAAAATGTTATCTTTTGCCTTATTTTGTAGTACTAGCAGTTTGTCACTTTTTTTATACGTGAAGTATATGGTGGTTTCATTTATCATTCTACGTAATTGGTAACTATTAACCTAATTTTGTATTTTTATTAAGGAGGCTGCCCAAAATCTATACGCTGCTGGTTCCCCACGTCTGATATACCTCTGTAGATGCAAATTATCTTAAAGCTTTATAAATGACCTTTATGGAGGTATAATTTATATACAAAAAAATGTATATAGGGAGTTTCTGCTGTGGCACCGTGGGTTAAGAATCTGGTGTTGCCACCTCTGTGGCATAGGACTCCCTGGATCCCAGAGTGAACCCTGGCCCAGGAACTTCTGTATGCCATGGGCGTGGCCAAAAAAAGGTATATACATTGTATCTGTAGAGTTTGATTCTGTTTGGCAAGTGTAAATAGCCAATTAGCCACCACCACAATCAAGATGTGGAATGCGCCTTTGTGTCCTTAGTCAGCACCACCCTTTACCCCTAGCTGTAGGCAACCACTAATCTGATTTCTCTCCCAATAGATCAGACTTGTCTTTCTTAAGGTTTAATATAAATTGAATCATACAATGTGTGTTCTTTTGTGTCTGGCTTCTTTTACTCAGCTTAAAATTTTTGATATTCATCCATGATGCTACAAGAATCAATAGTTAATTCCTTCTTGTTGCTGAGTAGTGTTTCTTGACAGAAATTTGGGTTATGCCCAATTTTTTTCTATCATGGGTAAAGTGCAATTCATGTACATGTCTTTATGTGGACATACGTTTTTATTTTTGAGCAAATAACTAGAAGTGGAATTGTTGAGTCATATGGCCAGTATTATATACAAATTAGTTTTTAAACTTGTAATTATTTTATGGTGCTCAATTAAGATCTAGGTCAAATTTTCACTTATTCATTCAATAAGTATTTATTGAATGCCCTGTGCAAGACACCAGGGAGTCATAGGTGAATATAACAAAAACCCTCCTAAAGCACCCGGAAAAAAAGATGCAAAAATTTCAAAAGAAGAATTTCTCAAGGATTGGTGGTCAAGAAAGACATAGCTGGATCTTACAGAAGATATGGGAGTCCATCAAGCAGGCACTGGGTGAGGACACAGCAGTCAGAAGAATTTCTGCATGCAAAGTCACAGCATATGGATATACCTTATAGCGTGGTATACCTGGGAAACTTCCAGTGGTGTGTATTTTTTTTTTTTTTTCTTTTTCCATTGTGGGGCCTCATCTTACCCCTGGTACAATTGCTAAGCACGTCTTCCATGATTGCATCACATTTGGAGTGTGGTTCTCGTCAACATACTTACTGTATGATCTTTACCTGTCTGTCTCCTCCACTAGATGTTTTCTTTGCCGTCTTCAGTGTGTAACACAATGATTGGCACTTATTAGGGCCTTAGAAAATGAGACTTTATGCCAGAATGAGCAAATGAGAATGCATGGGATGACTTGCATTCTCTGCCAATGAACAGGTTCAAAAAAAAATTTCTTCTTTACCAAAAGACCTATGAAACATCTTTTGTGAAGAGACATTAGAAATAGATTCATTTCTCCTTTGAAGCAAGGTCATGCGTATAATCTTACGAGCTTGATCTATTAATTTCAGTTGTCTTTATGATCAATACTGATTTCATGGCCTCATTGACTTTGGAGTGATTTGCATGGATGGCTGATATAGTTGAAATGATTAAATCAACTGTGCTGCATTTTCCTTAATTTTGTGGCAAAATTGGCCTTAAAATTGTTAACACTGGAAAAAAAAAAACCTTTGCTTGAGAGACGCTAGAAATCTTTATAAGTTGTGAGCTATCCATTCTTTTGGCCTTAAATTGATGCCGAATTTTCTTTCTTCC
>PVHT020000035.1:586763-660523 GCA_004024745.2 Catagonus wagneri | reverse complement strand
CCTGATCTAGGGCCGCACCCGTGGCATATGGAGGTTCCCAGGCTAGGGGTCTAACAGGAGCTGTAGCCGCCGACCTTCGCCACAGCCACAGCAATGCGGGATACGAGCCGCGTCTGCAACCTACACCACAGCTCACGGCAACGCCGGATCCTTAACCCACTGAGCGAGGCCAGGGACCGAACCCGCAACCTCATGGTTCCTAGTCGGATTCGTTAACCACTGAGTCACAACGGGAACTCCAATGCTGTATTTTCTAATGAGTATTTTCACTTGCTTCAGAACTCATAAAAATTCTGTTATCTTTATGATCTTCATTTATGCAGGCTTAAATAGGAAGAGTCTTAACTGTATTTACCCAAAAGTGTACATTTTGGCACTTTGTTTTAATAATAAATAGTATTTATTTCATCACTCATTCACTTTAGTAATGACAAAATAAATAGAGTGGGAGAGAAAGGCAGTCTGAAAAATAAGGAAAACATTTTAGAAAAATAGAATGAGAACAGAACCAATTAAGGAGATTTGGAGTGTTCTGAATTATTATGAAATTAAAATTGGAACAATCATATAATTAGTCACCTAAATCGATTTACTTTTGAAGAGTTTTGAAAGGGGCACAGCAAATAATCAAGCCAGGACAACAGGTGATATGTGAACTGTACCAGGAGAACAGAGAGGATGGTCACCCTGGTTAAAGTACTGTTTCCAAATCCTTTTGTTTCAGATTGTTTTCACTTACTATCACTGTCATATAAAGTGCTAATTAGTAGATCTAGGATTATTTCTAGCTCTGAGGGCCCTACAGACACTTTTCTTTTAAAAATGTTATGGGCCTCTAGTTGACTTACAATGTTGTGTTAGTGTTAGTTGCAGGTGTACAGCAAAGTGAATCAGTTATGTATGTGCTTATATCCATTCTCTTCTTTTTCAGATTCTTCTCCCATGTAGGTTACTATGGAATATTGAGTAGATTTCCTTGTGCTATATAGTAGGTCCTTGTTACTTATCTATTTTATATGTAGTAGTGTATATATGTTGATCCCAACCTCCTAATTTATACCTTCCTCCACATTTCTCCTTTGGTAGCCATAAGTTTTGTTTCTGAATCTTTGAGTCTGTATTATAAGTTCTTTTGTATAATTTTAAATTAATTTCCACATATAAGTGATTTCATTTGATGTTTGTCATTCTCTGACTTACTTCACTTAGTATGGTAATTTCTAGATCCATCCATGTTGCTGCAAATGGCATTATTTTGTTGTTTTCTGTGGCTGAGCAATATTCCATTGCATTTATATACCCTATCTTTTTTTATCCAGTCCTCTGTTGATGGACATTTAGGTTACTTCCATGTCTTGGCTATTGTGAATAGTGCTGCAATGAACATTTGGGTGCATGTATCTTTATTTTTTTTTTGTCTGGGCCACACCAGTAGCATATGGAAGTTCTCAGACCAGCGGTCAAATCAGAGTTGTAGCTGCCGGCCTACACTACAGCCATGGCAACGCCAGATCTGAGCCACCCTTGTGACGTATAGGAAAGCTTATGGCAACTCTGGATCCTTAACCTGTTGAGTGGGGCCAGAGATCAAACCTGCAGCCTCAATGGTTACGATTTGGATTTTTACCACTGAGCCACAATGGGAATTCCTGCATGTATCTTTTTAAATTATGGTTTTCATCAGATATTTGCTCAGAAATGGGATTGCTGGATCATATAGTAGTTATATATAGTTTTTAAGGAAACTTCATACTGTTGTCCATAGTGGTTGCATCAACTTACATTCCCACCAACAGTGTAGGAGGGTTCCCTTTTCTCCACACCTCTCCAGCATTTATTGCTTGTACACTTTTTGATTATGGACATTCTCACTAGTGTGAGGTGATACCTCATTGTAGTTTTGATTTGCATTTCTTATTAGAGATTTGCTTTTCTTATTAGTGATGCTGAGCATCTTTTTCATGTGCTTTTTGGTCATCTGTCTTTGGAGAAATGTCTATTCAAATCTTTTCAACCATTTTCGAGCTGCTTTTTTTTAATATAAAGCTGTATGAGTTATTTGTGCACTTTGGATATCAATTCCTTGTTGGTCGCTTCATTTGCAAAGATTTTTTTCTCATTCTGTGGGTTTTTGTTTATAGTTTTCTTTGCTGTGCAAAACACTTGGGATGGCCACTGTAGTACAGCAAGGAAGAAAGTATTTTTCAAATTGTTGTGGAGGTATTAAGAAAGGTACTGACCTCAGATGATAGTTGACATGAAAGGATAAGTGTGAATGCTAATTGTTTTTTCATCAACAGTTAGTGAATGCTAATTGTTTTTCCTTTTGATTACGAAGGAAGCACATCTCAATCCTTCTTAGGTGTGGATGCATTCACTCTAATTTTGCCTACTATAAGCATTGATGGTTATCTACATGTGCTCTATGGGCTGCCTGGAATACAGTGGTAAACCAGATATAGTCATGAATCCTCAGAGACTAAGAGTAGTAGTGGATAGCGAGGTGAATATTAGAATAACTTTTTTGAAGTTACTTCTTGGGAGAAGTTAAAATAATTTAACAGTGTTCCCATAGATAAATTAAAAGGGGAGAATTCCAAAGGATCATTAGGAAAAACTAAGCCAATTTAGATGCATATATATGTTCTCTTATGCTTTCTGTTTGACTTAATTAACAATGTTTATCTTTATTTTCCTAATTTCCAACCATAAATTGGCTTATTTTGGGAAAACCCTTTGATATTTCTTAGTGTTTTTCTATAGCTTGAACTCAGTTTGTAATCTTGATTTTTGCTTTTGAAGTATTTAAAAAAATGTCTTAGTCTCTTTTTAAAAAGCAATTTGAATTTTATTGATTTGCAGAACTTGAGTTTGGAATGCATAGACAAATGTATTTTGGTAATACATGTTTCAAAATTAGATGACTTGAGAGTTATTAAAGACAAAATTGAGTTTGAGGATAAATCTGTTGTGAGATTATGGCGTTTGTAATATTTTGGCTCTGTGTATTTGGTGAGAAGGCATTTTTTGGTGTTCTTTTACCTTGCTCACTTTTGTACAAAAATTTAAAGCATATTGATTTTTTTTTTTTGACGTATGCTTGTGGGAAATAACTCCCCTTTAGCTTGTATTCTATGAGAGAAGTGAGACAAGCAAAAAAATTACTGATGTACAGCATTTCCCAGCCAGTAAAATGGTTAAATATGGGGACTCTAGTGTCTTTAAGTCCTGGGTGAGAGAATTAGTCTGCCAAGCCATGGAACCCTGAAAATTAATTTAACCTCTTCTCACTTCATTTATCTCTAGACTGTGTGTTTTACTAGTACCTACTTCATGGGGTGATTGGGAGCATTAAATGATTCATAAAAGTGTCTGGACCAATACCTGGTACTCTAAAATGCTCAGAGAATGCTAGGGATTATGATATCGTTACTCTGCACAGCTAAGTTTCAGAGGAGGGAGTGGTCTGCTGTACCTGAAAGGTGGCTATATGAATAGTTAATAAAAGGAGGAGACATTTAATGTCATGAATCTATTAGACTATGATTGCCAGTGCTTTGGGTACCAGATATTCATGAAACTGTTTGATGATGCCATTAAGTATACTTTTTAGAGATTCTGAAATATGAAACTGTCTGGTGAACTATCCTAGATCTGCTTTTTAGATACGACCATACCACTCTTGTGCAGTAACCTCTCTCTAGGTGAAACATAATCCTAAGGCACCCAGTGATTCCTCACAAATGAGTAGCTAAGGACACAAACTTTGACCTTTCTTGGAAAAAGGCAGACAAACAAGGAGAAAGAGGACAAGGAGATGGAGTCACCTTACCAAAGGCAATAGTGAACATTTATAGAGTGTGTGGGACTTTGGCCTGTTTGATCTCAGATCTATTCCCTGCCATTTCCCTGTTTTGATATAACCACTGCACACCTACATTTCTCAGGCATCTTTGTACTGCTTTCTAGTTAGGCTTTCCATTGGGAAGCATTGGTGCTGAATAGCAGCAGCTTGTAAAGGTTCTAGGAGTCTTAAAAATCACTACCATAGGTAATGGGACAGTACACATTCTTGACAAGTGTTGTTACATAGATATTTTCAAAGCAATTGGGGAAGCAAGATGATGAAGCAAGATGATGTTTTCTGTATATCCTAGTAATTGGAATATTACTAAGGCTGTCTTCACATAACTTGGATGCCTGGGGCGAGTTATTTCCCAGCACTCCTCTCCTTTTCTTTTTATAAAAGGAGGGGCAAGAGGTATCTTGTTCCTTTGTGTTTCCCTTAGTGCTTAGCATAGTGCTTCAGCAATATTAGGGTCTCAGTACTGCTGTTACAGTGAAGTCAGAACCATTCATCTGTACATGTGCTGGCCCGTTGTTTCTGCACAAGGCAGCAGAGAAGAAGTCAGGTAGGGGTGAACAGGAACTGATTGTGTCCTAAGGAAGGAAAAAATCTATCTGCTTACTGGTTTCCTTATTTATATTTCATTCAAATTCATGTCATTGCCACTTTTCTTATAACTCTGCAGTAGCCCAGTGGATAATTCATCCTTGGTGATGACTTTATCTATTTCATTCACTCCTCCAGGGTCTAGACCCTAAATGTCAACTTGTTCTTCTGCCTCTCTCATCCGTATCTTATGCTCTGCTTATACCAGTTTTCTCTTGTAGTCTCTAAACACTCTGTATGATTTCAATTTTTCTTGGAGTTTACCTAGGCAGGTCTTCATCTCCTTCATGATCCTTCTCAATTGTTCCATCAGAATTGGTTGTTTTTTTGTTTGTATCTTTTTAAGAACTCATTACATTGAATTGCAGTTTGTGATGCTCTTAAATTGTGAGCATCTTGAGCCATTTTTATTAATTTTTTTATCTTCAATACTTGGCACTTTTCCGGTTAAATATTCGTTAAATGAATATTGAATTACAGTTCATTCTGTGTTATATTTGATAATTTATATTTCTACCTCATTTACTAGACTGTGAACTGTTTGGGGAAGGGACACCAGGAAAAGCGGTTCTTTCACTTTGTTCTGAATTCCAGATTATCCTTGCACCCCCCAGTAATATATTACCTGGTAATACTATAAGTCTAGCAGACTTTGATTTTGGAAAAATTTGGGAACTTAATCCTGGAAGAAAGTTAAGAAAATATTCCAGTGTGAAATAGAAAGTATTTATATATTTATCTCTGCCCCTCGGTTTCTGGTACAGAGCTCCTAGAAATCCCTGTAATTTCCTATGTGATAATGCCACTAAGAACATGTTTTATTACTAATGTTTTTGTCAGGAGCCAGGGTCAAAGACCAAAGTTCCTTAATCTCTTGAAATTTTCTGGGTGAGTTTATGGTTGGTGGGCTCCTAGATGGGGACTTTTCATCAGAAAGATCAAGCTATATTAGAAGCTTGGAACTTTCAGCCTCGGAGAAGGGGAGAATGACTGGAGATGGAGTTAATGCTCAATCAATCGTGCCTACATGATGAAGCCTCCATAAAAATCTCAGAAGTATGCTATTTGGAGTGCTTCCAGATTGGTGAACATATCCATGTTCTGGGAGGATGGTGTATCCCCACTCCATGGGAAATGGGGACAGACTCTCCTGTGCTCAGGACCCGTCTGGACTTTGTCTTACATATCTCTTTATCCGGCTGTTCTTCCATATCTTTTACAATATCCTTTATTTTATATTAAACCAGTAAATGTAATTTACTAGTAAATGTAATTTCCCCCAGTTATGCAAAAAGTTTTAGTAAATGATCAAGCTCAAGGAAGAGGTGGGTGTTCATGAGAACCGTGATTTATAGGTGGGTCAATCAGAAGTGCAGGTGACAACCTGGCACATGGCATTTGAAGTGGACGGTCTTTGCGTGACTGAGCTCTACAGTTGGGGGATCTGATGCTAACTTCAGGTAGGTAGTGTCAGAACCAAATTGAGTGGTAGGACACATAGCTGTTGCTGGAATATTGGTTGAGATGGGAAAAAAACCACACTGTTGGTGTCAGAAATATTGTGAGTGTGACAGTCAAGGAAAACACAGGAGTATTTTTCTAAGACATCCAGTACATTGTTCAGCCCTTGGAAATCAAAGCTATTTTTGAGCAGATGCTTCTGAAAGACCAAAGTCACTGAACTGTACTTATCAATATTGGTTTCAACTTTATAAAGAGAATAATCTGGACATAAAGTAAAATGGGGCTGATACTTGTATCAATTTAATACCAGACAACATGACATTTACTTTTAGGTTATTAATGTTTTTTCATACCATCTAGATATGTATATATAACATAATTTTCAATTATGGAGTTTAATGAAAAGTTTCAGAAGCAGCCATATTCATTGACTATATGTATGTACAGTCTTATTCTTATTGATTGCTGTATCATGTGAGATTCTTAGAAGAAAATGATTCTTAAAAGGGGTTGTACATTCAAACTGGGCTGTTAAAGCAGAGTTTAACAAGGGAGTGCTTACAAAGTTGTGACCAGGGTGAAAGAAACCCAGCAGGGGAGAGTGCCGGGTCCTAGATCTAGTGACTGAGGGAGCTGTTATCAAGGAGATGAAGTGGTTACCAGAATGTGGAGAGAGAGCTATGTGGGCAGCACCTGTTGAAAGGAACAGTGGGCACAGTGGAGGCTCAGCCATCTCATGCTGTGTAGCAGGGAGGGGGTCAAGGCGGAGATATCCCCATCTCACTCTCCCTTTACCCTCACATCTGTCAGTACCTCCCAGTGTGTGAAACCAACTGAAATCCAGAAGTCACGAAGCCCATTTATGTAGATTCTCAGGTCACAGACATGGGGACAAAGAGCATAGGGCAAATGTAAAATACCTAACGTAGGTACTGATTCATAGCTCTAGTCCCCTTGCTCCCAAAATGAGGACAGGCATTGGAGTGGGAACCTAAGATAGCTTTTTCTTTGGATGACCCAGGATTCTTACAGATCCTAGAATTTTTTTTTTTTTTTTTGGCTTTTTAGGGCCACACTTGTGGCATATGGAAGTTCCCAGGCTAGGGGGTTGAATCGGAGCTACAGCTGCTGGCCTACACTACAGCCACAGCAACACCAGATCTGAGCCGCATCTGCGACCTACACCACAGCTCAAGTCAATGCCAGATCCTTAACCCTCTGAGCAAGGCCAGGGATCAAACCCGCATCCTCATAGGCAGTAGTCGGGTTTGTAATCTGCTGAGCCACAAAGGGAACTCCCGATCCTAAAATCTTGATGAGTTGTAACTAGATGTGAAGATAATCCCCCAAATTTCTAAGGGTGCCCTACTTATTATAGAAATACGATCATAATCCTAAAAGTACCGGTTAGAGTTAGCTCAAACAATGTAATAGATTTCCTGTTTCTGGTTAGCAAGTTCGATGAGCAATCAGGAGGGCTGGAGTGATCATGAGTTGAAATAGAGGTGGACCGAAGATTTCCTCTTGTGGCTTAGAAGCGAGTGTGCTGGCTTTTCTACATACTTTGATTTGTATGAGGTTTTGGAGAATTAGACCAGGTACATCACACCTTTGCTTTCTCTTTTTAGCTTCAACTCTTAACTTTTTCTGAAATAATTTATTTTCTGTCCCTTTAATCATTTTCCCCGCTCTTTGGATGGTTTCCAGTTTCTCCACATTCTTTCAGCTATAGCTTAACTATTAAAAAGGGCTATTCTGGAAAATCATTACTTAAAGGAAGATTGTTAAAGCATTTAAAAGTTTAAAAATGGCTACATAAATGTTAAAAAATGAAATGTTCCTGTCTAATAATGCTGATAGTGGAATTGTAGTAAATTAAATTACATCAGGTCAGAGCAAGAACCTTGAATGAGAGTCAAGCATATCAGGGTCTGAGAAAGAAATCCTTTGTTAAGGAAAAGTGATTGCAAAGAGCCAAAAATAAAACTAAAGAGAGAGAACTTTTCCTTGTACAGTTATTAACAATTCTCCCCTAAGATGAGGATCTCTTTGTTTCCAGAAGTTGAGATGCTAAAGTGAAATCTCAGAGAAGCCCAGATACTTTGTTACTAGGATAAAAAAGGAAAATTCATAAGATTCTATGGGAAAAGTTTGTGTTACTGTTTCATTGAAAGAAGGAAAGATAACAGATTATCAAAGTATTTTATATCAGAAGCAGTGTGCTAGCTGCTTTATACATTTTATTCCATGTTTAAAATCGATCAGAGGTCGAGTATTGTTATCCGCTTTTTCACGTTTAAGATCCTGACTTAGATTTAATTCAACTTGGCTTGATCCTAAAACCCAGTTTCCACTATATTAAACCATAGGTGATTTTCTAGTAAAAAGTTAATGTGTGTTAGGAAAGTTCTAGATTTTAATGTATAGAGTATTTTTGTTTGTAGGTCAAATGTTTGACAATCCACTTATCAATTTGAGAGCTTAACGATAATCCGTAACTAAAGAAAATAATCTTCAAAAATCATCTGTTGATTCAATGGCATGAGATACATCTCTGCAGAAAAATAAAGTTTTGAGTTTTTTTTTTATGAGAAAGGCTTGAATTTCTGATGGATATGGTAGAGGATGGAAATACTCTTTTTTTTTTTTGCTTTTTTTAGGGTCACACCCTTGGCATATGGAAGTTCCCAGGCTAGGGGTCGAATGGGAGCTACAGCTGCTGGTCTACACCACATTCACCACAATGCCAGATCCTTAACCTGAGCCAGGCCAGGGATCAAACCCACATCCTCATGGATACTAGTCGGATTTGTTTCTGCTGTGCCACAACGGGAATTCCGAGTATGGAAATATTCTAATTTTGCTTTATCTGGTGGTGGATATATGTATTTATAGAGATCTTATCCCAATTTTCTCTTCAAATGTGATTAAGTCTGCTTGTAGTATTTCCAACACAGGTAGCATGACATAAAAAGCATCTCATTTCTGGGTTTGGACAAACGAGATTTAACTGGATAATGCATCATGCCTTCTAACTATGGAGTAGTAAAGGTTTTTATAGTGTTCCTTTTTATTTTCACTCTTTTGACTTTTTAATGTGATGATATAAATCCCTTGTTTCAGTAGTTCACAGACCAACGTAATTTTTGGAGCTCATGCTATGGTGCAGTGGGTTAACGATCTGGCTTGTCTTGTCTCTGTGGTTGTGCAGGTTGGATCCCTGGCTCAGTGCAGTGGGTTAAAAGATCTGGTGTTGCTGCAGCTGCTGCATAGATTTCATCTGTGGCTCAAATGCAGTCCCTGCCCTGGGAACTTCCACGTGCCTTGGGTGTGGCCATTAAAAAAAAAAATTCTATCTTGTCCTACTTTTCACTCTGTAAATTAACATCAGAAATTTTTACAGTCAGAACTTATTGAGTGCTTACTGAATACCTGATAACATGCTAAGCATTTTTTGTTACTTTAATTTTAGCTCTGTTTTATAGGCTGAAAAATGTTTCCTGCCTTAAATGAGATCCTGTATAAATTTGAAATTAATTCACTATTAAATATATAAAACAAAAGTTTTCAAGCAGTTTGTGCAGGATACTTCAAATACAGACAATTAAGGGATGATGTATGCCAGTAAAAGGCACATTTTGTAATGGAAGAAAAACATATGTGTACACACCCTTTGAGAAAAGTGTATGGCAACCCAGAAGAGAACAACGAAAAGATCTTGAAAGACAGTATTAGAGTTGCATCTTAGAATTGTAAGGCAGGTGTTTTGGAACTGGGAGTTGAGTGTGTGTGCTTTCTGAGAAACAATTGGGAATTTTTGAGCCTGTGTCAATAGGATTTTTGAATAAACTAAGATAATTTTTTTTGTCTTAGAGTTTTATCTATTTTGTGTATAGTAGTTTGTATCTGTTAATTCCATACTCTTAATTTGTCCTCTCTCCCATTCCTCTTCCTTTTAGTAGCCAGAAGTTTTTTTTCTAGTCTGTGAGTCTGTTTCTGCTTTGCATATATATTCTTTCGTATTGTCTAGGTTGCACATATAGTCATATCTGTCCTTTGTTTGACATTTCAGTGAGTATAATATTCCCCATGCTCATCCATATTGCTGCAGGTGGAAATACTTCATTCTTTTTTATGCCTAAAGTAATATTCCATTTTACATATATCACACCTTCTTAAGCAGATCATCTGGTGATGAGCGCTTGATGGGTTGTTTCCCACTCTTGGCTATTGTAAATAGTGCTGCTGTGAACATTGGAGTGCATGTATCTTTTTGAATTAGAGTTTTCGTTTTTTCTGAATATAAACTCAGGAGTAGCATTGCTGGATCCTATGCTAGTTTTATTTATAGTTTTTCAAATAATTTCCATACTGTTCTCCATAGTGGCTGTACCAATTTATGTTCCTACCAGCAATGTACAGGGGGCTCCCTTTTGTCCATAATCTCCATTCGCTGGCAATTTTTATCTCAACAATTTGAGTATGTTGTTCCACTCTCTCTTGGCCTGTAGAGTTTCTGTTAAGAAGTCTGCTGATAGCCTAATGGGGGCTCTTTTGCAGTTTACTTTCTTTTTTTCCCCCTGGTTGCCTTTAATGGTGTTTTTTTGTTTTTTTTTATCACTGACTTTTGACTGTTTCATTTTAATTTGTCCTGGAGAAGGTCTATATGCATTGACGTAATAGGGTGTTGTATAGCTCCATGGACTTGTATGTCCAGTTTCTTCCCCAGGTTAGGGAATTTCTCAAACTTCCCTCCACCCCTTCTCCTTCAGTTATTCTTTTATTTAACTTCATGACCAAATCCAACATCTCTTATGGTGTTTACTCACTAAAAACAAAACAAAAAACAAACCCTAAAACTTGGTGCTAAATCCTCTTATAACATAATCATTTCTACTTCCTCTCCTCTGTCACTTATTCTTTCTTCCCTCTGATCTGACCTGTTACTGATTCTGTCTTCTGTATTCTTCATCTCATTCAATTAATTATTCTGGTGTGGAATTTGGTTCTCTTCTTGTAATTTCAGTCTGTTGAAAAACTCCTTCTACTCATTAACTTTATTTTGGAGTTCATTGAGTTGCCTTTCTGAGTTTTCTTGTAGCTTGTTGAAATTATTTTTTTGTAACAAATACTTAAAAATTTTTTTGGCTGCCCTGAGGCATATGGAATTCCTGGGCCAAGAATCAGAGCCAAGCTACAGTGTGTAGGAAGGAGAGCTCCCATAGCGAGTTCCTCTCTCTCCTCTACCTTCAAACTTGTCTTTATCTCACTTTGGCATGCTAGGTTCTTTTGTCAGGCAAGTTAGAGCTCCAGAAATTATCTTCTGTGGATGCCCCTTCAGTTTTGCACTCTCCAGGTTTTCCTTTCCCCAAATGTGGCAAATGGGAGTGGGGTAGGCTTACTAAGCCTCCTGGATTTGTTGTCCCTTCTGAATGCCTATCCAGCCATTTTGATTCACTGGTGTGTAGAAAAGTCCTGGGTATTCTCGTGTAAAGTATGGAACCAGTTTTATTGTGTTATTGACGTTCAATTAGTTGTAGATCAAAAGTGAGAGAAAAACAGAATGACTCATGCCACAAAGATGCGCGTATCACTTCTCATTAATCACTTTGAAGGTCAGTGGTCTAAATGTACCAAACACAGAGGTTGTCAGAGTGGATTACAAAAAAGACCCAACTGTATATTGAAACCCACTTTCAATAAGAAACGCACTTTACATATTAATACAAACATAGAGTAGAAGTAAATGAATGGGAAAACATACAGGTAGTCCTTGCTTCCCAAAAGTTTGCCTTTCATTTCTCTTTTACCGAAGACCTACATTAGCATGGTCATTTTTTGTTGGTTTGTTTTTGTTTTCTAAAAGTGAGTATCTTCTTTGGATTTCTTTCTCTTGGCAAAAAAACAAAAAAACAAAAAAACAGGTGTTAATGTAGGTTTTTGGTAAAAGTGAAGTGGTGTAATGTGAACTTTTGGAAAGCAGAGGATACTCTTCACTTCTGATCACATTGGCTTAGGAAAATTTTCATAGGAATGCTTTACTTTAGAATAACAGGGAAACTTGTGCTATGCTAATACTAATCAAAAGAAAGCAGGCATTGCTATATTAATTTCGGCCACAGCAGATTTCAGATAAGGGCCATTATCAGAGATATGAGTATTACATAATGATAAAAGGCTCAGTTCTCCAAGAAGACAAAACAATCCTTAACACGTATATACCTATAACAGAATGACAAACTACATGAAGCAAAGACTGATAGAACTTTGAAGAGAAATTGGTGAATCCACTATTATAGTTGGAGACTTCAGCACCCCCATGTCAGAAATAGACACATCCAGCAGACAGATTATCAGTAAGGACATAGTTAAAATCAACAGCACCATCAATTGACTAGATATAATGGCCACTTCAACAGCAGCAGAACATACATTCTTCTCAAGCTCACAGAGCTTTCACCAAGATGGATCACAATTTAGGCCACAAAACTTACTGTAACAAAGTTAAAAGACTATATGTATAAAATTTCTACTCTTCAAACCTCAGTGGAGTTAAATCAGAACAGAAACTTAACTAGAAAATCTCAAACTATGTGGAAATTAAACAGCATACTTCCAAATTACATATACCAAAGAAGAAATCTCAGAAATTTAAAAAACATTGAACTAAATTTAAACACAGCTTATCAAAATTGTGGGATGCATAGAAAACAGTGCTTAGAGGGAAATTTATAGTATTGAATACATATACTAGAAAATATGAAAAGAATATATCACATGCATTATCCTCTTCAAGTAGGTTGTGAGTGATTTCTTTAAGACCATTAATGTTTGTATAGCTCTAACGTCCAGCATACATCTGGCAGTAGTTGATTCTCAGTGAATGAATGATTGAAAAAATGTTGCATAAACACTTGAGTAATAATGCAAAGCAGTAAATACTTTATCAAAAGTCATACAGATATTGCTGCAATATCATAAAGATATTGATCCCATTGAAGGCAATGGGAGATCAGTTGTGGCTGAAACAGGTGAGGTGAAATATGATTTTAAGGGTCACTAAGATTTAGATAAGAGCAGGGCATGGGTTCATAAACAGCATGAGCAAAGTGA
The DNA here is from genome assembly GCA_004024745.2 of Catagonus wagneri. NCBI lineage: Eukaryota > Metazoa > Chordata > Mammalia > Artiodactyla > Tayassuidae > Catagonus > Catagonus wagneri. The sequence continues at coordinate 647,493 of PVHT020000035.1, read as the reverse complement.
AAATTTTAGAGACTAACATGATATCAGTATAATGAGATGTGATCTTGGAGGTTTAGGAACGAGACTATATGGAGAAGAACATTATTTTGTAGACAGGAGCGATATTGAAGGTTGTGAGTTGAATAAGGCATATATTAAAATTAATATGAATATATTTGTTGAATTTATTGTAAAGAGAAAAAAGCCAAAGTAGGAAGAACATAATAAGGCTATTGATGCAGTCTAGGAATCATGCAACAGAGGCTTGGGCTAAGGTAGCAGCAGGAGGTAGCATAAATGAGCTGTCTATTTCTAAAGGACTTACTACATTCAGAATTAAGGAGTTTTAAAGGAAGACTAGAAATTGCTAAACCTGTGCTTTGGGTTGTATTATTTCTAGCATTTCCTCTTGTGCATGTGATCAAATACTCATTAACTTGAAGTTATTTCATCACCAAAAATTTTATTGCACAACTAGTATATGCTTCAGAGTATTTTAGGTACCAGAAATGCAGATTTGAACTAGATCTAAATATTACTGTTCTTACTCATATTCATCTTAGGGAAATACAGTAGTCAGGAACACCTCAAACCAAAACTCTAAAAATTGATAAAATAATTTCAGTAACTTCAGTACTAAGAGGTATCAATATTTGATAAAGGGATCTTTAAGTCCTCTTTGAGAAAGTTGCATGTACTAACTGAGGTCTGAAATTATTAGAGGTGTCATTATGCACTATGCAGAGAAACAGAATTCCAGGGAGAGGAAAAAGCAAGTGTAAAGCTCCTGAGGTGGAAATAAGCTTGGTATGTTTGAGGAATTGCAAGAAGGTTAGTGAGGATGGAGAATAATGAGCAAGGGAGAGAATGGTTAAGAAATGAAGTTAAAAAATTATGTAGTAGTTTATATAGAGTTTTAATAATTAACAGTAAGAAATTTGGATTTCATTTCTAGTGCAATGGGAAAAAGTGTTTTCAGCTCGTGGTGACATGGTCATGTTTATCTTGTTAAAGTATCACTTTGGCTAGCTGGGAAAAATTTACTATGAGAGGGCTAGCTGGGGAAAATTTACAATGAAGACTGGAAGGCTAGTTGTCTTGCAGTTGTTCAGGTGAGAATTTCTGCTATGACAGTTGTGGAGATGGAGAAAAGTAATTTAGGATATAATTTAGTACAGAGTTTACAGGATTTGCTGATTGAGTAGGCTGGAAGTTTGAGGAAAAGAGAAGATTCCAGAATGACTAATGGATTTTTTTTTATGTGAATACTTGGGTTATTGATGGTGCTATTTACTGAAGTGGAGAATATGATAGAGTGAGTTGGGTTTGCAGAAGAAAAGTCAAGAATTTAGTCCTGGACTTGCAGGTTGCAGAAGTCTGATAGATGTCAAGTGAGCATCTTTGTGAATGAGCAAGGAAAGCAGGGGTGAGGGCAGAGCTGCAAATATTTGCGGTTCTCAGTATATAAATGATAAAGCTAATAGGGAGAGGACGATAAGATTGCCTAGCGCAAGAAAATAAAGTGGAACATTCCAGAGCTGAGAGATTGGCAGTGGAGGAGGAACTAGCAAGACAACTGAGAAGGAATGATCAGAAAAGTAGGAGAGAGATGGCTGAGTTTAGCACCAAGAGAAGATGCTTCCCAAAGGGCATTTGAGGGATATGAAGGCAGAGTTGTGACCACTGGATTGGTGATAAGGAGACTGTATGTGACTTGAGAAGAAGCTTTTACATAAAGTAGAAGGACTAATAGCCTGAGAAATGAATGGGTGGTTATAAAGTGGAGACAGTGGGTATAGGCAGCAGTTCATAAGTTTTACTCTGGGTGGGAGTGTAAAGGGAAATGGGGCTTGAAGGCACCGGATGCTTTCTTAGTTTTCTTCAAGTTTGAAATTGAGGTAATTTAAGTTTTTTAAGAAAGTAAAAGGATGTGAGATACAGAGAACCAGTGGAGAGGTTCTTTTCTGATAAGAGTGGAGGGTTGTCTTCCCCTGAAACAGAAGTGGAGGCTGAGTGAGGGAACAGGTGTGGTAGCCTTGTAGACTTAATGATTTTTTCAGGGAAGTGTGAGTCAAGTCTGAAGGGGAAAGTGAGGGTATAATGGGTAAAGGTTTGAGGAGAGAAGAGAAGGGGAAAACATGAAATTGTCTCAGAGAATGGAAAAGCAGACTTTCTAATGAAAACAGAAGGATTGCCGGGTAGCGCTGAGAATCTTTGAGCTTTAAATTTAAAGTGAAGGAGTTCCTGTTGTGGTGCAGCAGAAAAGAATCTGACTAGTATCCATGAGGAGGCGGGTTTGATACCTGGCCTTGCTCAGTGGATTAAGGATCCAGTATTGCAGTGAACGGTAGCATAGGCTGCAGACGCAGCTCGGGTCTGGTGAGACTGTGGCTGTGGTGTAGGCCAGCAGCTGCAGCTCCAATTTGACCGCTAGCCTGGGAATTTCCATATGCCACAAGTACAGCCCTAAAAAGCAAAAAAAAAAAAAAAAAGTAAAAGGAGTTCCCATCATGGCGCGGCGGAAACTAATCTGACTAGGAACCATGAGGTTGCATGTTTGATCCCTGGCCTTGCTCAGTGGGTTAAGGATCCAGCATTGCCGAGAGCTGTGGTGTAGGTCACAGACATGGCTCAGGTCTCATGTGGCTGTGGTATAGGCCGGCAGCTGCAGTTCGGATTAGACCCCTAGCCTGGGAGGCTCCACATGCATGGACGTGGCCCTAAAATGACAAAAAAGACAAAAAAAAATCAGCACAATCTTACGACTAAGCTAAATATCCCATTAGCCTTAACCAAAATTCTGTTTGAAAACAAATTCCCAACAGCTAACAAGATGCTTTGAGGGGATAGGATTTGTCAGTAGACCTGCTTTCCAGCCCCTGCCATGGCACTAAACTTGTGACCCTTGAAAAGATTGCTTAACTTGTCCAAATTGCCCCTTTTTTTAATGAAAGAGGAATAATATTAAAATGGAACACATGAGTTATTGTGATCATTAAATGAAATGGCATATATGGAAAATAGTTTGCAAGTTATATAGTGCCATCTACGTATTGTGAAATGGTTATTGGTAGGTTAAGTATTACGATATCAAGAATGCACTGTGCAGCTAAAAATAAACTGTTGTATTCTATCCAGTGGAATGAACACCATTTTTAAAACCTGTAACAGATTTAATAAATGATTTCTTTCATCAGTCCCCAAAGTATGCATTGAAGCAAAAGACAAATTCTAAAATAGCAAAAGCTAAATAAACATTTATTCAGGGTGTATACATTATATAAAATTTGCGAATTAAACACAGATGTCTATACTAATGATATATTTAACTTTACTTAGTAATATATTATATATAATAAAATTTTATTATAATTAAATGTGTCAATAAATGTATTCTTCTACTAGCCATCTATATGAAAAAAAAAAAGAATCTATTTGAATTCTGCCAGCCTAGGGAAATTGCCATTTTTAAATGCCTTGAAAACAAAAGTGAAGTGATTGTCATACTTTAGTCAGATTATTCTAGACCCAATTAATATCACTTAAAATTCGACAGATTTCATCATATGTTCAAAATAAAGTATCTTAAATCCTATGAAAAAGATTTTATTTTTCCACCTCCGTTTGTGTGGTACAGCCTAGGCTTACAAAGAGTAAAGTCTGGCACCTCAGCAAAGTGAAATTATCCTGTTTATCTGCTGATTAGCCTCAGTGTAGGCTTCTTTATGCTGCTTGTATTTGCTGAACCAGGACCTGAGGAGACCTACCTCTTAAATAACCAGGAGAGAGGAGGGGTCTAGTGTCTAGAGTATTATTCTGACATCAGCACTTTGGCAATTTTGTCTTCAGACTAGCTCATTCATTTAATAATTGAATTGTTCACATTCTGCAGTTTGTGTGTAAAAAGAAAATATTTTCCTCATGCCTTCAACATTCTAGGACCTAATTATTGCTGGCACACTTCTCTGAGCTTTGTGAAAAAGGGTAGACATAATTATTCAGTCTTTCAGATATATTCTGCTTAGGGGTTTTTCTGAATGCAGAATGGAAGATACCCAAATTCATCCTGGTGGTTTGTGAGAAGTTTTGTAATGCTGATTACATATCACTGGGGATCAAATTAAGCCCATCAAGTGCCTTGCATATCAATCTATATCAATCTCAAATCACACTGTACTTGATCCAGGGGCGGTGTTCTATTTACTAGGTGATCACTTTCCTTTCCAAAGGAATTAGCTTTGCTACAATGTGTCAGTTGGCAGAGTGGGAGCTTAGATGAGGGGTTGTATACTTCTTGGCAAAGACTTGTTGATGCCTACCTTTTGTGGCAGTATTTTAAAACTGAATTTAATAAAATAGCAGCATACAATATCGATTATTCTTAAAGAACAGGATAAGCACAGGATTATATACTCAGATTTATAAGGGATCTTGAAAACATTTGGATGCATTTGAAACAGTACTCTTTGGACTATATTAAGGTCTGACATTTTTAGGAAATAGAAGATTGGGGGAAGAGAGAAATCTGACAATGCGTATTTCCAAAGATATCAAATCTCTTCCTATTTTTTAAAATATAAAGTCAGCAGTAGAAAATTGATAATGAAGATAAATAACTTGATGAAAAAATAGGCAGAAGATATAAAAAGCTAATTTGGAGAAAAGTGATACAAATAATCAGTAGAGGTTAAGGTTTTCTAGTGGTCAGGATGATGTAAATGAAAGTGAACAGTGAGCTATTATTTTAATTATTGCCACTCAGCAGACTGGCAAAGGAATAGAGAATGATTACAACTATGACTGGAGCAGACATGGTGGGAGGCATGTATCACTAGTAGAAATGCAGAGTATTACAACACATTTGGGAAAGCAATGTGACCGCACTTATTCAATCATACTTCTACTTCTTGAAATCCTTGTAAATAAAACCACTAGTAAGTAAAGATAAATAAAGACATACCATTAGGGGAAAAGCTGAAGATATTTTGGTAAATCCATTTTGAGCTGTAATGTGCAAGTTGTCCACCAAAAGTTTATTCTTTCCTTCTGTAGACATCAAGTCACAGCTGGGATGTGGCAGCCTGGCCTAGAACTTCCAAGGCCCCCTTGCAGCCAGGTGTGGCCTTATAAATAGGTTCTTGTCAATGGACTGTGACTGGAAGGGCCATAATGCCAATTTCCAGGCTGAACCATACACTTTCCATGCATGTTTCTTTATGCTTGTTTTCTCACTCCAGGATGGGATTAGCAATGACTAGAGCAACCTTGGAAACTAGAAGTTGAGGACAGGAGAACTGCCATCAACCTGGGTCCCTGAACAGCTGTATGAAATAAAAGCAGGCCCGTGTGTGGACGGGGAGCAGCTGGCTTGAACTATTATATGAAAGAGAAACTATAGGTTTTGTTTTGTTTTTGTCATTGAAGTTTAGTTATTTACTCTAACGAATAATATACCATGAAATATAATGTAACCATTGGTAAGAATGAGTTGGATCTATACCAGCTGAATAGAAGGTATTTCATTACATAGGAAAAAGTTTACATATGAGGCAGTTTTTGTAAAATAAGTATGGGAGCATATGTCACAGTAGGACACGCAGAGAAGGCTGGATGTTGAACTATCGACCAAGCAACAACAAGCCAGGTTAAAGTCATCAAGGGCAGGAATTGCATGGGTGCTCTATAACATAGAATCTGAAAATAACCATAGAAATATTACGTGAATACCTTTTTTCAAATTGTATGATTTAACTTTTTACTTGACTTCTTGAACCCATTATGTTTTTTTATGCTGGGTTTCCAAATGTCTGCTAAGTAATCATCAGTTGGATGTTCTGCAGGTGCTTCCTGTGTAAAAAAAAAAAAAAAAAAAAAAGCTGATTCTCTTTTTGGGAAACATCAAACAACAGACATATGTTAAGCAAGTATTTTTGAGCATCTGCAAAGTGTCAGGTCTCACGGTGGGTGATACAAAAACTAAAAACAGCCCGTGTCTTTCAAGAATAAGTAGTCAGATGAAAAAAGAGTCATAAATAGGTAATTCCAATAAAGTTTAGTAAAAGCATTCATAGAGCTCTGCACAGAGAAATAAAGATTTGAAAAAGAGTCCTTTAACTCAATTTTAGATGCTAGGTTAATTTTCAGGGCTAAATTTCACTGAGCCTGGTTGAATCTCTCTGCTTTGGTAATATAATGTTACTAACTTAAGAACATTAATCCTGTGTTGTTAACTTACTTGGGATTGGTGGCTGAAAAAAATTGCACAGCCTAAAGTTGAGAGTTACGTTTTTTAGAAGGGCATTCTGAGGACTTTAAGCCTGGGCCACAGCATCTCAGATCACTCTGAGAGACTGCTCTGAAGAGATGGGCTGGGGGAATGAGCATAATACAGGAATTTCTAGAAGGGACATGTAGTTGGAACATAAAAAGATTACTGTTAATTAAAGCAAACCAGATGTCTCTCTCAAGTGAAGGAATTTGGCACTTTTCTGAGTACGGGAAGATGCAAGAGTCTAGGCTGAGTGAAATCATTCCTTTGATATGCACCTCAGCTCCCTGGGACCAGTATTTTGTGATTCCTCATCCTGAGTTACCTCAGGGTACACAGTCAGAGAGTGGCTGCAGTGGCAGGCTTTCTGTTTCCACCCCGAGTTCCTTCAAGATTCACTGGGGGGCTGTAACATGATGACTTTATGGTTGCAATATCCTTTGTTTACTGATATGGCAGGCAATATTTTTCATAGGAGCTAAATATCTTATGTTCACTACTTCATTTCCAGGCAGAGCACCAGGCATATGTTGCTCTAGGATATGAGGGAAATCGATGAAAAAAGCATGATTCTTGTCCTCAAGGGACTTAGACCTGTAGGAGGTAGAGACATATAAGAAAAGGTGTGAGAAAGTGTTCAGATAAACTAAGGTTTAGATAATATTTGTTTCTATTGCCACATATATTTGTCAGGACAAAGATAAGTTCTGCTGCTCTTTAATGTTTTTGTAGTGCAACTGGACCTCAGGGCTTCCCGGATCAACACAGATCCTCTGTGTTCAGATGTGTCTTGAGCATATAGAAGCATCAATTTTTTGAGGATAGGAACCAGGCGCTGGATGGCAGATGACTAAGAAGTGTGGAAGAAATCCACATTGTAGTGTACCGACTAATTCCTTTACAACACACATGATTGAAACACGTGAGACAAAAACAACCACAAAAATTATTCTGAAATCATCAACTTTTCTATTTATCCTTCTAGTCCTGTTTTTTTAGGTAATGAGAGCAACAGGTGCAACTTTTCACTTTCAGATGCTTTGGAGACTATTCTAGAGGGGGCAGTTTGATGAATGGTTTCCTTACGTGCTTAGTGAAATTTTGCTGGAACCGAAATACCATCTTTCTCATGTGAATAATGATTCCAGGGAGAAATAATCTTAGAACCACAGAGCTATAAACATTCAAAGTTGGAGGTATCCAAAGGTCATACAGTTTTTAACCACTCACTCTTTAGTTCAAGTTTCTGTGATGACATTTCAGGCCTTCCACAGACTGGTCCCAGCCAACTCTCTATCCAGGTCTCGTATTGTTTATTCTCGCTCATAGGAAGGCTAGAGAGCTAAGTGTCCACTTAAAAGTAATTTCTGGCATGTTTATGTGCTCATGCAGGTTGCCATCTTATCTCATCAGCATACTGTATCTGAATGTGAACGAAGACTTTCATTTGGATTTTTATCATCTGAACATTTTACTTGTAATATAAGTAAGCATATATCAGTAATGAAAGGAAGAAATCTCCCTTATGCTTTAGATCTTGAAATTCCCACTTGGGAATCATTTGGCAGTATGTATTTATTACTGCAGGAGAGAAATGTAAAAATATTGATTTTTAGAGACTGATTTTCTTGGTGCAGATGTTGACTGTTAAGGATATTAAAATAGTGTAATTAAGGAAGTGGACTGGTTATTATGGAAACTGCAGAAGGGTAGATTAGCTTTTAGGAAGAACATTATATATATACCCTTTTTGTTCACCACATGTGTATTGAAACGAAGTTAGAAGGCAGAAAAGTGGAAAATTGGGATACAATTCTATTCTTAATTAAAATATTTGTTATTAAAATAACTTAACAACTGTATTTAATTTTATTTAATATTGTTTACATTGCAGTTACTTAGATAAATCCAGTGAGTTTTCATATTACTTGGAACATTATTTTTTTTCCTTTTTTGGCCACACTCATGGCATGTGGAATTTCTTTGGCCAGGAATCGAATCCAAGCTACAGCTGCGACCTTTGCCACAGCTGCAGCAGGCCTGGATTCTTAATCCACTGGGGCACAGTGGAAGCTCCTGGAACATTAGTTTTATACGGTTGTTTACCACTTCTTGATTTCAAGGTACCGTAATCCTGTTGATGGATACCACCCCTTTCCCTTTTGCTATTATGAATACAGTAGCAAATAATGTTTATGGACTGAAGTTTTCATTTTTTGGGTAAACTATGAAGAGTGGAATTATTAGATCATAGAGTCATACTTTTATTTAAGAACTTTCTAAACAATTTTCTTAAGTAGTTGTACCACTAGTGCCATTGGTTCTAATTGGCCCACACCCTTTTGTTACAGTCAGTCATTTTAATGGCAACCATTCCAGTGGATGTGTAGTAGTATCTCACGGTTTTAATATAAATTTCACTCATGACCTATGATGGTATGAAATATTTCATTTGAATATCTTTTAAAAATTTTGTTGAGGTATTGTTGATTTACAAGGTTGTACTAGCTTTAGGTTTACAGCAGAGTGACTCAGTTATACATATATCCATTCTTTTTTCCCACATAGGGAACACATTACAGAACATGGAATAGACCTCCCTGTGCTATATAGCAGGTCCTTGTTAATCATCTGTTTTATATGCAGTAAAGTGTATGTGTTATCCATCATCTTTTGTTTGTATGTTCAGTTTCTTAAAGTACCGGTTCAGATTCTTTTGCCCGTGTTTAATTGGTTTGTCAGACTTTTTGCTATTGATTTGTAAAAGTTGTTAGATATAGATACTGTGGATATTTTCTCCCAATCTGGCTTTTCTTTTCTTTGTTCTTAACAAGGTCTGTTAATGAATAGAAGTTTAAAAATTTTTCCAGTGTATAGTTTATGATTTTCTTGTATGTTTAGTGCTCTTTCAGATTTGATTTAAAAATTCCTTACCTACCTCTCCCACCTACTTCTGGATTCTCTTCTGTCCTGTTCTATATTTATGCCTATGTGACACCATCCTTAATTACCTTAGATGTATAGTAACTATTCGAATAAGGCAGTCTATTTCCTTCAACTTTGTTCTTCTTTTTCAAGATTACTTATTCTGTCCTTTGCATTTCTGTATAAATTTTAGTATTGGCTTGCCAGTTTTTACATAAAACCTTTTGGGATTTTGAGTGAAATTGTGTCGAATCTATAGGTCAGTATTAGGACAAAGAATATCTTTATAATAATGAGTCTTCTAACCTACTGCTGTGGTATATATTTTTATTTAGTTTCCATAGTGTCTATTAGAATATTTTGTAATGTTCTGTAGTTTTCTACATAGTGGTCTTCTATGTCTTTTGTTAAATTTATTGCTAGATGTTTTGGATTTTTTTCCTGCTGCTGAAAAAATGCATTAATGGAAAAAATGTTTCAGCCTCCAGTGTTGTTGACATAAACAAACTTTTACCTAAGACTTGGTAGAGTTCATGTATGACATCTAGTAGATTTTTTGATAAAATCCTTTGAGTATTTTAAGTATATATTTCTTTAATTTGCAAATAATGGCAGTTTTACTTTTTCTTTTGTATTTTCATGACTTTTATTTAAAATTATTCCTTTTTGTATCAGATGTGCTTGCCCTTTCTGTGACCTTAGTGATTTAAAATAAATTTATATAAATGAATATATATGTGTTTATATTTTGTCTTTTTAGGGCTGTACCCATGGCATATGGAAGTTCCAGGTAGGGGTTGAATTGGTGCTATAGCTGCCAACCTATGCCACAGCCACAGCAATGTGGGGTCCTAGTCGCATCTGCGACCTACACCACACCTCAAGCCAGATCCTTAACCCATTGAGCAAGGCAAGGGATCAAACCCACGTCCTCATGGTCACTAGTCAGTTCGCTGCCACTGAGCTGTGATGGAAGCTCCATGTATTAAATATTTTAATGCTATGAAGTTTACTGGAAATTTTTTGTATAAGTTTTCTATCAAGTTGAAAATATTTCCTTTTATTTCAAGTTTTCTGAAGCAATGTTGGATTTTGACTCATCCTTTTATTGCATTTTTGGAGAGTATGTAGTTCTTATCTTTGTACTGGAATTAATCCCCTCTTGTTGTGTTATCTTTTAAACATAAAAGTATTTTTATACTTTTATATTGATTTACTAATATTTTGTTAAGTGTTTTCACATTTTTATCTTTATGAAAGATATTGAGCCATGATGTCTTTCCCTGTAATGTCATTGTCAAGTTTTTGGTTTTAGAGTATTGTTGGTTTCAAAACAGATTGAAAAGTGTTTCCTCTTCCTTTGTTTTCTGAAAGTGCGTGAGTAGTCTGGGTATTTTTTTTTTTTTTTCTTCAATGTTTGATAGAATTCACTAGTGAAGCTATCTGGGGAGGAGCTTTTTAGTTTTTAGATGATTTCATTTCATTTCTTTATAAAGGAGTATGCTATATAAGTTGTCTATTTCTTCTTGTTTTAATTTTAAGTTGTGTGTTCAAGGGAACTTCTCCATTTAATCTACTTCATCCAATGTATTGGCCTAAAGGTGTTGATTGTATTTCCTTATTGTTTTTTAATATCTGTAAGATCTGTGTTGATAAATCAGTTTTCATTCTTGATCTTGCTAGTTTGTGTTTAATCAGAATTGATAGGGATTTATCAATTTTAGTCTTTTCAAAAAGTTAAATTTTTCTTTATCATTTGTTTTCTCTTTGGTGATTTTTATTATTTAAGGAATACTTTTATCTATTTTACTATTTTATTCATTCTATTTACCTTAGGTTTCTTTATTCTTTTTTCTATAGCTTCTTAAAGTGATGCCATAATGGTATCTCACAAAATGTGACATACTGTATTTTTATTATCATTAAGTTCAAAATGTTTTCTAACTTCATTTGTGATTTCTTAATTTCCAATTTATTAAGAAGTATATGCTTAATTTTCAAGTATTTGGATATTTTCTAGACACTTTATTGTGATTGAGTTCTAATTAAACTCCTTGTGGTCAAAGATACTTCATATGATTTCCATACTGTGAGAATTTTTGAGGCTTGTTTTATGGCTCATCATATGGTTTACTTAGTAGTCACTGTACACTTGGAAAGATTGTGTGTCTTGCAGATGCTAAATGTGTTGTATTATTTGATTAAGGCAAGTTCGTTGATGGTGTTATTCAAAATTTTGTTGACAGTTATGTTGGTAGTTCTTTCAGTCATTGATAGAAGAATATTAAATTCTTTCAGTCATTGATAGAATACTAAAGTCTCCAACCATGAGAATATTAAAGTCTCCAACCATGACTGTTTCTTTTCCATTTTTAAATTTTGTTAATTTTTGTTTCACTTACTTTGATGCTCTGTTTTAGGTTCTTATCTATTAAGAATTTGTCTTCTTGAAAAATTAACCATTTTATTATGAAATGCCTTTCCTTGTCTTGGAGAATATTCTTTGTTTTGAAGTCTCCTCTGACTGGTATTAATTGAATCATACCAGTTTTCTTTTGATTCATGTTTTTATAGTGTATATAATTTCCATCTTTTTTCTTTTAAACCATCTCTGTCTTTACTTTAAAGACTTTCCCATAAGTACTAGGCAGGTAGGTTTCCTAACAGAATCCATTCTGAAAATCTCTGCCTTCTAATTGGAATATTATCACATTAAAACTTAGTATACTTATGGGTATGGCTGGGTTTAAGTGCATCACCTTGTTTTTGTTTCCTATTTGCCACTCTTTTTTCTCTGTCATATTCAGATTTTTATTTATTTTCACCAGTCATCCCTCTGGGACTTCCAGTTTTAGAACTGTGTTTCTCATGTTCCAAGCTCCTGGCCCATGTTGGTATTGAGTATGTAATAGAACAGTGACTGAACCACTAGGCAACTAAGCCCAGATGCTGGAAGGAAGGCATTTTTGCCCCTTACATTTCTATCAAAATGTAGCTTTTGTCTAAGTGTGTTCTGTGACAATGATCAGCTTTTTATGGTCCTCTTTCACCAGCAGGGTAGCTTTGTTATTGGACCCCTATTTTAAGCAATGATTTTGGCTCTGCAACCCCACCATGTGTGGGAGTACTTTTAGTTCCCGTCTGCTTCAGGACTTAAATTCTGTGGCTTCCTTTCAGATGTGGAGCCCAGGAGCCCCTACCTACTTATTTTTATTTTTGTTACTTCTCAAGTATATAGAGGTATTAATTTTGTATTTGAGAATGGCTATTTCCATCTTTATAATGTTTTCTTTTAAAATTTTATCAGCTTTTTTCGGAATATCAGTGGGAATTGGCTGACTATGTGTATGGCTGGTGCTTAAGTATGCATTGTGGATGTGTGCCTATGTGTGTGTGAGAAGTGTGTGTGTGTCTCACAGAGAATTTGCCATGTGATCTTGACTGGAAGTCTTATTCATTTATAAGCTCATTGCAAGCCTTAAATGATATAAGGCATGAAGTGTGCTTGGCACGATGCCTGAAATATAAGAAGACTCAGTAAATGTTATGGAGCATTTTCTATGAAATAGTCACATAGTTATTGTAAAATGGTAGATAAGAGCATGAGAGGATAAAAATTGCATCAGGCCCTGAAAACTCCATTTGAAATAATCTGTTTTCGAGACAACCTCTTTCTGAGTAGAAAGTGTGGGTGGGGATCTTGGTTTAGTCTGTGAATATTTTCAGAAGAAATACCGATCTCTTGATCAGCCATTAGTGAAAGGCATTGTTGGGAGACAATTCTCCATGGTATTTTGTGTTTCTGAATGTTTGAAAACTTGTCATTGGATGCCTTTTATTCTGGTCTTTTCAAGGATGTTTGTCCAGTGTCCAGAGAACAGCTATACAAACTATCTAATATCAGCTCAATTTAGCCAGGTAATTTCTGCATTCTCATTGATTAATCTTTCATGTACCTTACCCTCAAAAGGGGACTCTAATGTTCCAGGCTTTCACAGGTCCCACCAGATGGTAGAAATAAACAGTATCCTTAGGGACTGCGATTTTAAGCTCTAAAGGCATATGCTATTGTCGACTGGCCTGAGGAGCAGAGTTCTTGCCAGTATTACCCATCTGAGAACTGTGGTCTCTTTTGAACATGCCCTTCAATGGATGTAAATCTGCAGAGGCCATGAAAACATACAGGTCCAAAGTGGGCATTCTGTTTCCCTAAGATTTCTCTTGTAGTTCCTTTTACTTCCCCAAACTCCTGTACATCTACAGATGGTCTTAAGATGTAGAGTTGTAGTGGACCTTGGTGTTCTTTCCCCAACATCCATTCTCTGCTGCCTCAACTGTGGAACCTCTGTGTACTTTGGTTGGGATTAGACTAAGCTGCTTCTCACCCTATAACCTTGGTCTTCTCTGAAATACCCCATATACATTTCTGAGTTAGTTAAGGGGTGTAATGAATTTTCAAAACAATATTAAAAATTTTTCTGTAACTCTTGGATGATGTCAACTTGCTGCTTCTGCTTTAGTCACAGCTTATCAGCTCTCTTTGATACCTCTTGAAGCTCAGAATTCCAAGAAACACCATCCTCTCTTTTTATACATTTTATTGTGACAAAAGCTCTCAGAGCTGTCTCTTGTGTGCAGCTGTCTCTTATTTGAAATGTTTGCTTGGTATTATTTTCCTACCTCTGGTTCAGCAGTAATTTCATAGGAACATTAGTTGTCAGTTCTCCATTTTCACTATCTTTGACACCCCCCTCCCCCCAGCATTGACTCCTTGGTGATGAGAGGTGCTGTGAAGAGCCACTGGCAGACAGATGATGGATTATTTCTTTTTTGTTCTCACCTTACAAAATTTATTGAACTTGTTTTCCTAGATGAAAGTGGAGCTGCCTCTGCAAGCAATTAACTTGTCTTAACCAAACAAATGCAGTGACTGGAATATCCACATGGCCCAGTGTTTCATATTTACTCCATCTGGGGTTTGAGAAAAATCACAATTTAAAGCAATATGAAGTGAGTTTTACAGAATGGGCAAGAATTTAATATTGTATAGGAAATCAAGTAAACTACTGAGAAATCAAAAAATAAATATAAGAGCAAATTATATAGTGGAATAGGGAAGGATAAATGAAAATAAGAATAAGCCCTTTTAGGAGTGATTAAAAAAGGAGGAAATAGCAACAACTGTTTTCTAAACAGATTCTCCTCAGGACATCAAATTGGAAAGTGAGGACAGTCAGAATTACTGCATTCCAATTACAAAATGTGTTTTATTTTTATTTCTTTAGGGAACTTTTTATTCCTACAACAATATCTTTAGAAACATAATTTTAGGATTTTACTTTTGATTTTTACAGATGTGATAAATGCCTTCAAAGCTGTTAATGCATTGTTGTTGAGACTCAGTGTCTTTCAAAGTTGATAAGTTACACTTAGGAAACTGATGATACAAATAATCTGGCACACAACATATAAGATAAATCAGCCTAACCACTATACATTTTATGACCCAGATACTAAATAACTGGTTTACTTAGGAGACAACTCTGTAGTCATTTTTGTCCATTTTCTGAATGATGACACACAGGTAAATTGCACCTGTACTTATTTATTGATACTGGCAGAAGAATAAATGTCAGTTTGTATAAAAAATACCTAAACAAGTCCTTCTTTCTGAAGATCTTATTACATAATGATTATAAATACACATTTCAAGTTTGATGACCTTGAAGGAATTCTTGGTAAGATTAGCAAGGGGGAGGAAGGTTGCCAAACAAATTGACATTATGAGGCAACTTATAGGCACTAGGGAAGAAAATTCTTGGCAATTTTTTTTCAAACGTTTATATAGAACTAAGAAACAGCAAAATTGTGAGTAGTAAATAGTGTGTTCAAAATTTAACATTCCAGATAGCAAAAGAACCTTGTGTAGTATGGGTTACAGAAGGAGGAGAACAACTGAAGGAAAATTAAATTATAATAGACTATAACAGGATTTTGAGAATGTTGGGCTGCAATTTCAACTCGTTATCCATTAGGAAGTTCACATTTTATGGCACTAGAACTAATTTTATTTTTTAAAAAGATGTTTCATCTCTCCTAAAAGTAAATATTTAATTTGGAAAATTAGAATTTAAAACACTGGTAAAATAACACTACAGTCTGAGCTTTAATAATATCTGATGATGTGGGAATCCTAAATTGACCCTAGAGAATTACCCCTGAGATATAGCAATAACTAGGCAGACCAGGAAGATCTGCAAGCACAATAATGTAGTGTGTGGCCAGGAAAGGGATTTCGAGCCAGAGAACTCAGGTTGGAGTGAAAGCTTTGCTAATTACTCACAGTATATGCTTACTTTAGAAAAGTCCATTAACATATCTGAGTCTCAGGTTCATCATGCGTGAATGTGATAATTATATTGCCTTTCCCACTCTGAGGATTACTGATAAAATTAATTTTTCATTTCCAGCAGGGACTACAGTTCATTGATACTGAGCCTTTTTAACCTCCCTTCATCTAGGATGTCCTTTCTTCCTTCCTTAAAGATTCTTTGACCTGTCATTATAATGACTCCTTTGTATATGTTCTCAGTTCCTTTCCTTCTCTTGCTCCTTCCAGTGTGTTTGGCAAGACCACCAGCCTGGTTAAATTTATTTCTCTCCTTGTTTTGCACCTGCATTCGTGAAACTGAGTGTGCCCAGGGAAACACAAAATCATGAGGGGTGATTTCACTTTAAATTCATGTCCACTAATTTCAGGGAGGCTTTTATTGTTTCTATGTTTATCATACTGGATTTTAACTTTATTTCCAGTTATTTTGAAACTAAGACTTTGTTAATGTCATAAAATGTTAATTTTCCTAAAAGGAATGTTCTTTCATTTTCTACTGTCTTTAAGAGTTTCTTTGTAATGGGAATTATTTATTCTGTAGTATTTAGTAGAATCTGTAAAACTTTCTGGGCTTAATGTGAAGTGTGTGTGTGTAGATTATCTATGTTTTGTGTTACTGTCTTTTTATGGCTGCACCCACAGCATATGGAGATTTCTGGGCTAGGGGTCGTATCTGAACTGTAGCTGTGGGCCTACACCACAGCCATGGCAATGCAGAAACCGAGCCCCGTCTGTGACCTACACCACAGCTCACGGCAGTGCTGGATCCTTAACCTACTGAGCGAGGCCAGGGATCAAACCCACATCCTCATGGTTACTAGTCAAGTTTAGTAACCACTGAGCCACGATGGGAACTCCCTGAACTATCAATTTATATTTTAAAATGATTAGAGACCTTTTAAGGTTTTTTATTTCTTATCTTTGAATTTATAAATGTCATTTTTCTAGGAAGTGGTGAATTGCAGATGGATGTTCAATTTGAAGAGCATTAAGTTGTTCATAGTATTATAATTTGTTTAAATGCCTACTCTGTTTGTAACATGTCCCTTATTTCCTTTTTTAAAAAAATTTTTACCTTCCATCTTATTTTTCATGATCGATTTTGCCAGATTATTTTTGTATATCCTCGGATACTCGCTATTAACGTTAGTCTCTCATATTTTGAAAATGTTTCTTTAAAAAGTTAATCATTTTATCTCTAAATTTAAGTTTTTGTGTTTTTTCTTTTTTTAAAAATAAGGTTAGTGTTTGGCTTTCTAAATTCCCATTTTCCATTTCCATTTTATAATAGACGCAAATGGCATTATAATTGTTACTCGAAGTACTGGTTTGGCTGTGTACCACTATATACGATATGTTTAATATTTGGTACCATTTAATTTAGTGTTTTCTAATTTATACTGTGACTTCATTTTTAATTTCTGTGTTTTAAGGGATACATTAATTTTTCTACATATTTTTAAAGGTCATTTCTTTTTAAAATTAATTTCTAACTTTTTTGCATTTATGAGAGAACGCAGACTATTTATACTAATTCTTTGATGTTGAGATGAGTTTGGCTCAACCCGCGGTCATTTTCAGAAGTATTTCAGTGTGCTTCAGAGAAAATGATCACTGTTGGGAACAGAGTTCTTCATATTATCCCTGGATCCAGTTTACTAGTTGTCTTGCTTATTTTTTTGGCCAGTGTATTGTATTAATTACTGAGAAAATATGTGGAAATTTCTCACTTTGAAGGTGTACTTGTCAATATTTTCATGCTTTTGTGTTATCAGAGCTTTATATATTTTGAACCTAGGTTATTAAATGTATTATTAATTACACTTATAATTATGCCAGGTTCTCTTTGTCCTAGAGAATGTTTTGTGTTTCACAATCCATTTTTTTCTGGTATTAATATTAATTTTCACATTTATTTTTAAATATTTTGCTGGTATATTTTTTCTATCTATTAACATTTCTTTGTCTCTTTCAGCCTATTTTCGTTGTTGCCCATTTGCCTTTCCCTTAAACTGTTGTTATGTAATCTCATCCTCTCTCTTAAGAGAATCTGCATTTTCTTTCATGCTGAAAAATAATTGTAGATTGATTCTCCTTGAGTACCATCACTCTCTCCTTGGGCATCTATTGAATCTTTTCTTTGGAAGTCAAATAGGAAGGTAAGTTTATATTAACATTGACAGTTATCTAGGTCATCACTGGCAAGTGGAGATGGGGAGGATAGGAAGCTGGCGTTGTGAGTCATTGCTGTAATAGAACTCTGCTTTTGCAGGCCTATATTTGTGTTTATTAATTCATTTATTTTTACCCTGCCTCTGGGTACATGCTCCGCTAAAGTGAGGGCGGTGTTATTCTTTTCCACTGAGAAAATAAATTTCTTCATTGTCCTCTTGTCATGGTGTCCTGGCTTTTTTAGAAAAATTCTGATTAGGAAAAACATTCACTTTATAGACTTACTCTTTGGTGAACATGAGAGACACTGTTAGTTACTTAGTATTTGTTTAGCCATTCATTCTTATTAGCAATACTTTGGTTTTGTTCAGCGTGGCGATAGGTCCAGATAAACACCCTATCTCCTGTCTTCTCTGATAGCTAGTAGTTGCCATATTAGATTGATTCATGCATTATATTTATTTTTGTATGTAAGCATAATTGATTATGAGCAATAATTATGTGACTGAACCTAATATTTTTGGCCAAGAAAATGTAAATGCAAGTCCCTGGGTGGAGCTTTTGTGAAGGCTGTTTTAAGGAGCTGTATTTTGCTTGCTTGTTTTTCAGCCTTCTGCCCTTTGCCCTTTTACTTTGTTCAGTCTTCTGTGGTTTTTAGCCCAATGACTGGCACCAATCCTGGACTGCATGCCTCTGGGTGTTGTTACATGAGGAAAATAAAAAGCTTCTGTTTGGTTAATCTAGCCCCTACTGCTCTCCTATAATAATCATTGCTTTTGCTGATGATGACCCATAAGCTAAGTAAATGGCTCCGGATAAATTTGATTGGTTTCCTGTCCATAGGCACTCTCCCTCACCTCTAGTCCTAAGCTCTCCAGATGGAGGGATGAGGGGATTCATTCTAGACTGAAATGAATTTGTGATGCTATTAGAAAGACACATGTTGAGAGAACACCAAAGACTTCTTTTTGTTTCTCTATCCAGATACATGAGAGGCTTTTATATGTATTATTATGGAGGAAAGGACCTCAACTACACCTGCCTATTTCCCAAGCCATTGGCCATTTAATTAGGAGATCGAAGAAATTAATCGGATTTCTTTACTTCCAGTGACATTTGACTGCTGCCTTTGAGAAAAGAGTTCCTGTTAGATTCTATGTACCAAGTCTAATCTGGAGTATGACGGATGTGTCTGGGGATTAATGGGCTGTTGTCTCTGGTTTTGATTTTAGGTCTAACTAGTAGTGGCTACACTTAATTAAGTTCGTACCTTGTTCCAGATGCTGTGCTAAGTAATGTATTAACTCTTTGAAGTCTGTAGCTAGGTTTTATTATTAACAGCCTTCTTTTTTTGGGGTGTGTGTGTGTTTTTAGTTTTTATTTTTTGCCACGCAGGTAGTATGTGGAAGTTCCTGGGCCTGGGATCGAACCTTTGCCACACAGTGGTGAGAACGCAGGGACCTCAACTGCTGGCCATCAGAGAACTCACCAGCCTCATTTCTTGAATGAAGCAACTGAGACAGTGATAGATTGAATAGTTTTCCCAATGTCACCTGGTTAGAATGGGGCTAAGCTGGGATGGAACTTTTGCAGCTGGTCTCCAGAGTCTGTGCTGTCATCCATGATCTCTTGACTATTTCTTCTGACCCTTGTATAGAGGTGTCCTGGAATTTTGAACCATGTTAGGAAAGAACCTATGGTGAGCAAGGTAGGAGAGAATCAAAGAAAAAGAAACAACCTGAGCTGTTGGAGAGGAAAAGACATTATTGAAGAAGCTACAAGGAAATGAATACAAGACTCCCCCAACCCTGATGCTCTGATTTGATCCTGGTTTGAACTATACCCAGAAAAATAATTATCCACTTTTACTTATGTTTCACTCAGGGATGAATCTTTTCTCTTCCATTGCCATCCTTCCACCACAAATCTGAGGCCTTTTTCTGAGGCAAGGTCCTACTTTGGCATCTGTGGAGCAGCTTAGTGTGGTAGAAAGCTGGTTCTCTGTTTTGTTGTTTTTTTTTTTTCCTCCCCACCCCGCACTGACAGCATGTGGAAGTTCCCAGGCCAGAGATCAAACCTGAGCCATGGCAGAGACAGCACCAAGTTCTTAACCACTAGGCCACTGGGGAACCCTAAAAGCCTTGTTGTCTGAAGTCAGGTAGGCTTGGTTTGACTCCTTTTAAGGCTGCTTCCTAACCCTGTGGTATCTGTGACCTGGATACAGGACTTCAATTACCACTCCTGTGGGTAGTGCTAAAACTAGTGTGAACATGGGCTGCTGTGGTGAGGCTAGCAGAGCACCTGGCCTGTTAGAGGCAATCAGAAAGTGTAGGTGCTCCTTCATTTCATCCTCTTCCTCCCTTAAAACACTACAGTTTTATTTCAGAAGCATTCCTATAGCCTAGGATGTCTTTTTACTTGTAGTGTGTGATGTGGCTCTGAGGTGATGCCGTTTAACAACCTTTTATTGCCAGATGTGGTGACTTGTATCATGTAGTTTTGCACCTTGGGAACTCATTCTTCTCATTTAACACATTAACCTTAAATTTTTTTCCAAAAAAAATTTGAGAATTCAAGAGAATGCTGTAACAAGAAAATCTTAAATTTGAGAAAATGAAATCAAGTCAGTTTGGATTTCTTTTTTATTTGCATGTTATACTTACCCAATTATTTACTGTGGTTTTTATGGGCTGCCTCCCAATACCCCATTCCAGTTTTAAATGTGAAAAATGAGAGAATTTGTGATTAGTTTTTCACAGAGTTGACATAAGAGCTTGACACTTCTGGGTTCTGTGTTTTCTTGCCAAATCAGATTCCCCAGTACTACCAATGAATACATATTGCCTCATGTATTTGTTTTTAATCAGTATGTAAATAGTCCCTAATATTCAGGATGTCCTTCATAGAGATCAGGAAGTTTTTATAAAAAAATTTTTATCTCTTTAAGTGCACCTTGATTCTGCAAAACCATGAGACAGCGGGGATATGTGAAGTGGAGTAGATGTATTTTTATTGTTTATGAAGGGAGAAAGTTAAGTTCTTTCGGCTTAGAAGATGAAAGGAAGTCAGTGTTAACAGGAAATATTAAGTGTGTAGGTTGACTAGGAAGGATGATGAAAACTTTGAAGGCCGCGCTACTTTGTAAATAACTTTATCCAAAGTGATCTGTAGGCTGTTTAGCAGGGTGCCTGGAAAACTCCTTACCTCCGTATTGACAAGTACTACTTCAGATCTGTTTATATTAGTGGTTATCTTTAAAAATATTAGCTATAGAAGCATTTCATGTGAGAACATCTATACTTACCTGCTACCACCTCTGAAACTACAGGAGATGATATTCTTAGCTCTTTTTGCCTTGTAACCTAGTAGTAGGTCAAAATACACAAACCCATAGTGTGGTGAGATTGGGGGCCAGTGGATGGGAGATGAGAAGGAGGGATCTGCAATAGGTCTTCCGACCTCATGTAAAAAAAACACACAGCCTTTCGTTACTTAGGAGTATTTCGCCATAATCAGAATAATTTAATCTTAAATTTTCACTGCAGATGGTCCATCTAGGAGATGGCACAGCAATGGCATAAGCTATTCCTACAGTTTAGTTTGTGAAATAATCTTTAAGCAAATATCCTATTACTACTCTGTAGGTCAATGATTACGAAGTCAAAGAATTTCACTCTGCAATAAAATCTTTATCAAGAGTTAATTTACTCTGAAAGCAGAAAGGCAGAGGGAGTTGGGATCTTTACATTAAATCATAATTAAAACCTATGTGAGATTACCCACAAATATTTAGGATTTTATTTAATTGAACCCAAGATTAAAAAAGAAAGCTAATGAATGGCAAAGTTCATTATGCAGCTTTTAATTAATAAGACAGTGTAGTAATTGCTCAGAAAACTTGGGAAGATTTAAACACATAGATGTAATATATACATGTCTGCATTATTTTGTTTTATCATATAGAACATGTATATATAATTATGTGTGTGTATGTGTTGTGTGAGTGAGAGCGAAAGAAAGAGGGACATGATGTTTTCATGACCAGATTCATTCTTACAAAAATGTAAATTTTTTCAGTGACTATTACTTCCTATTCTTTGAACTTGGCTTATGGAATTTCATATTCTGCTCTTCTGTGAGTTTCATTTTATGCTTTAGAGTCCAAAACCAGGAATATAATACAAAAGCATTAAGCTTCCTTGCTTGACTTAGAAGATTGCAGAGTGATATTCCCAGTAACCAAGCCTATAAAGTATGACTTGTTATATGAGTAAAGACGTCCCAAAACTTAAAAGTAACCTCTGGATTTCGGTGGAAAATTGTGAAGTCTGCCTTGATGCTTTATTCTGTCCTCTGCTGCACATGCTTGACAGTGAAGAAGACTAACAAATATTAGCCTAGAGGATGCACAAAATAAACGAGAGTGGTTGAATGTGCTGAGACCAAACACTGAACATGTAACTAGATCAGGTCCAAGGAGAATGAGTTGGAGACTAGAGATGTCCATTAAGCACCCTGGTGCCTCTCCATTTGTCCCCTCCAACCTGTCTAAGATAAGGAGATTGCAGGTTCTATACTGTTTAAAATATTTTTTAAAACCTTTTACTGGGGGTGTGAAATGACTTTTTTCCTAAATAGACTGTGGATCTAATCGTGTATAGTACTGAAAATAGAAGCTTGAGTACAAATAAAGATACAGACTCAACAAAGTCAAGTTGAATAAACTTACATGATAAGTTGTATTCTTCTCCCTTAAAGAAAAACTCAAAGTAACACACTGCTGCTGGGGGCCAATTTTTATGGCACGCTAATCATGTATACTTCAAAGATTTCTCTTAGCTATTGATATACTTTGCATGTTAGCTCAGTGTTTCTTTTGCTTATGTAATGGACAGACCTCCCTTAAACAAAAAGTAATTTTGAGTACAATCAGTGTTGACGTAAATAATATTATTATATTGATGTCATTTAATTATGCATAAACAGAAACTAGCTATAAACTTTACCTATGGCTCATGTTTGAAAACCAAAACCATAACAAATCAAATAAAATACAAGTATCCACTAATAAAATTCAAAAAATAATTTGTTGGATTAGGTTGATTTTTCTGAATGTAAATGGCAAACTAAAATATTTTGGAGAAGATCCTTCTGAATTCCACACGTGAGTATTGTCTTCTCCCAGCACTTTATTAAAACACCATTCCTGGGAGTTCTCTTCATGGCTCAGTGGTAATGAACCTAACTAGTATCCATGAGGATGCAGGCTCAGTCCCTGGCCTCACTCAGTGGGTTGAGAATCTGGTGTTGCCATGAGCTGTGGTATATGTTGCAGACCTGGCTTGGATCTGGTGGTGTTGTGGCTGTGATACAGGCCGGCAGCTACAGGCCTGCAGCTGCAGCTCCAATTCAGCTCCTAGCCTGGTAGTGTGGCCCTAAATAGACAAAACTAAACAAAAACAGCATTCCTGTAGAGCTCTCAGTTTTGTTTGTTCTTCATTTGCCATTAATATATTTTTTTCACAATTCGTTTGCTTCAGTTTTTTTTTTTTCTATTAGGTTGTAATACTTACTAAGCATTATATAGTGCTACTGTATCTGTAAGCATAAGAGCCAAAACTGTGTACATACTTGGTTATTAAAGTGTTATTTAAATGATAGAGAACAGTACTGTCCAACAGAACTTCCTGCAACAATGGAAATGTCCTATATCTGCCCTCTCTGACATGGTAGCCACTAGCCATAAATGGTTAATGGGGATTTAGAATATGACTAGTGTGACTGAAGAACTGAATTTTGGTTTTATTTAGCAAATGAATCTGCATTTAAATGTAAATAATTCTGATGAATGGATACCATGGTTGTTAATGCATACTTAGAATATATTAATTTAAAAAATTATTGTCAAAATGGAAAAGAAAATGTTACAGTTTCATGAAGAACTTTCAGACAGTTTACAATATCCTAACTGTAGTTTGAAAATCAACTGCTGTGGGTGATGATTTGACTAGTCCTGGGTGCCGATGTACCTAGCTGTGTATATTCTCTCAACTTCATGATCTTTGGTCTTTAGAGTCTTTGGAAATTTTGAGTCAAGAATAAATATCCTATATTTAAAAGGAGTCACCAGAACAATGATAATTGGGGTTTTCAAGGAAAAGAATTCTAAGCAGAGAAAACCTGGACAAATTGCTGATTCTCTAAATAGCTTATGCAGAACCATGCAGTGAGGTCTATAGAGTGTGGTCTATACTATGAGAGTGAAAGAGTTGAAAAATAAAATATGGGACTTCCCATTATGGCTCAGTGGGTTAAAGACATGAAATGGTCTCCCTGAGGATGTGAGTTAGATCCCTGGCCTTGCTCAATGGGTTAAGTGTCCAGAGTTGCTGTAAGCCACTGCATAAGCTGCACATAAGCTTGGATCCAGTGTCACCATGGCTGTGGTGTAGGCATTTTTAAAGTCAATATTTGCTGTTGTCGTTGTAGGGAATGTCCTTTTGAGGCTTTCCCTTATTACTGAGCCAAACTTGGGTCTGCTTTCTTTGTGCAGTAAAGCCAATCTATTGACATCGGTTATGGTATAGGAAAGAAGGCCACCAAGCAAGGAGAAAGGGAAGCTCAAAAATGCAAGCTGAAGTGAGTGGTGTTCATCCTTCACTACAGCCTGGTGTCAGTAGATTGGCAAGCGGACCCAAGCTTGGTTTGATAACAGTCCTGCCTCATTTTAGCCCTAAGGAATACAACCGCCAAAAGGAAGTCCATGGGAAACTTCGAAGTCTGACCACTTTAGTTAGTCCATATTGGGAAGGATGGTGTGAATTCAGAGAGAGACTTAAAAGCATTAATTCCTGCCTAGGCATACTACAGGGGCCATCTTATTGAGGCTTAATATGTGCAAGATACAGTGGAGGTTATACCGTAATAGACAAGTAATACCTTCTAAAAAGATTCACAACTTGGTAGGGAGATAAGTTGCAAATGGTTTTTGGTGGTTAAAGATTCAAAAATCATAAGCCTAGATCCAAATGTTTGATAAGATGAAAGATGATTGGAGTTCAGAAGAGGGAGAATTCGAGTGGTCTGGAAATGCCAGGTAAGCATCTTACACTCAGAAGACTTACCCTGAATGTTATTTCTCTATATCAGGGTCCATGCCCTTTTAAGTTGTTTTTGAGGTGACTGACACAGCACTAGGCATTTATGAAGAGCCAGTAAATAGTGATAAGATGTGAAGGAATAGAACCCAGGGGACTTTTAATTTAAGAAGTAAAAGAAATAGGAGAAGCATCTGAAGCCAGGTCTTTGAGAAGCTCTTGAGTCATAATTTTATCCTGCTTTGGGCACCAGTGTTTTGTTCTGGCCCTCACTATGCTCAGTCATTAGCTTGGGAACAAGCTTGAGAAAGCATGGCCTGGTATGAATGCTTGGGTGGATCTAAAAGTATAGCAGTTGGAATCTGTCAGTCAGCATCACCCCTGCTTCAAAGCAGGTTCAACACAAAATTATATTTAAATTCTCTGCTGTAAACTAGGAACTGAAATTTTCTTCAGTAGGAATTTGAGAAGATTGATCTCTACCACGATTAACTCCCTTCTACCCCAAACCTGTTCTTCGAATGGCTTCCTATTCGCTGCACATTCTTCTCAACTTTATGTGTAGGTACTAGAAACGGACTCTTCAGGTGGGTTTTAATATAAACTTTTCTTTTTAACATAAATTACTTCAAAGTGCTACTAAGATCTTTCTGTAGGCAATATAATAAGGTTTAGTAGTTGAAGGACTCGAGGGATGTCCTTCTGAAATGGTCTTTCCTGTTAGTATATCCTACAGCAAGAGACCATAGAGCCGATGGGGTAGAAAGTCAAAGGCAGTTGCTGCAATTATGATCACAGGGTGGCAAATTCAGGCTTACCATGTTTGGAATACCATGTTGGGCTGGGAATGAGATATTGTCCACTGCTGCTCTATGATTTATTTGTTGTCCTGAGAGATTTATCAACATGTAGCAACATACTGATTTTGGACAACCAGCATGGTTGAAAGAAGCTATTTGGATTAGTATGGAGAAAGCTGTTGGCAAGTGTGTGTTCTGAATAAATGAACAAGTTGATAATTACACACCTGGAACTCAAAGAGTAAAACTATGGATGATGACTTAATGGAGTGGAGGCGGATCACTACAGTGGTTTTGGATGAGTCGACGGATGGTTTCTACTTCCTTGTTCTGAATTCACTGGCAAAAGAGATGTGGCTCACAAACCATGGCACCGCTCTGAACTATGTCCCTAATCTCTTCCAACTCTGCCGGGATTTGTGTCTGAATTATAGTTTTTATCTGTTGTTTTTGCATGGCATTTGCTATTTTGGCACAAGAGGATGCAGCGATGATCCTAACTCATGCTAAAGAGGACTGATTTTAGAAAGAATTTAGTAGAATAAAAAGGTTTGGATAATTCTTCATTCCAAAGGCATTTATTCGTTAAACATTATTGAGGAACTAGTTATGTACCAGATTATGTGGAAGATGCAGAGTTAAAGATAAATAAGATGCGTCCATGCGGTTGAGAAACACAATTGGAGACAACTTTTTTTCAGATAGCTAACAATCAACTAGGGTGAAAAGTGTTGGCTTCTGTTTTCTGCAGTGACTCCTGACTGATACAGGGTCCCAAGATGATCATATGTCACTTCTGCTTAAAATGATTATCTCTGCATAGTTCTAAGAAAAATTTCTTTGCCTAGAAATACCAGCTAACATTTATGGAGTGCATACCACACGAAGGATACTATTTTAAGTGTATGTAGATTAATTCACTCTAACATCACAAATCCTGATGTAGGTACTTTACAGATGAAGAAAATGAAGCACAGAGAGATAAGATTCTTTCCCAATTTAAAGTAGTTAAGAAACGGTGGAGTTAGGATACAGTCTAAGCAGTTTAGCTTCAAAGCTGTAATTGAATCCATTATTCTATGCTGCAAAACGGTCACAGCTCTTGTCAAGAGTTAAAATTAGAACCATCTCTATCCTGTTATCCATTATATATTCCTCTAGACTAACCAACTTCCTGTCAAGTTGTTTCACGCATTAGTGCTTTCGCACAAACTGTCCCTTCCCTCAACTTTAATTCAACAATGATTTACTTAGCTCTTGTTTTATGCCACAACAATGCAAAATACTGGGAATTACTACACCTATTAAAATGACAAATGCCATCTTTCCCTTTATGTAGTTTGCAGACTACAGGGACTTGAAAGCAAATAAAGAGAAGCTATAGTATAGAATGATCAGTGGAAGTAAATAAAGAGTAAACTACAACTGTAGTGTGATCATAAGAATTGAAGAGTGTCCAGGAAGCACACATGAGGGGCACAATTTGAACCTGAAGGATTAGAGGAGGCTGAGGGTCTACATACATAGCTGAATGCCTGGAATTTTCGACACCTCTCCTAACTGGCTAATTCCCAGGCATCAATCAAGGCTCAATTTCTTCCTCGAGAATCCAGCTTTTCCCCCAATCTGATTAAGATGCCTTTTATTAAGTCCCTGTAGCAATTTGAACAGAAAGCACTTCATTATCTTGCACTGTTATTGTTAGTTATGACCTGTTTTCTTCTCCCAGTAAACTGAAAGCTTCTCAAGAGCCATAATTATTACCTCCTTATTTTTGTGTCCACTGAATCTACTGTAGTGCTTGCTTAGCAAACACCTTCTATAAATATTTGCTAGTGAATGAAGAAGTGGTTGAGGATGAAGCAAGAAATAAAAAGGCATCAATTCAAGATGGGTCTTCTATGTCCTGCTAATAATTTTTTTTCTAGGTGGCTAGAGATCCTTAAAATTGGCAATGAAAATGATTGTATTTCATTTATATTATGTCAGCATTTGCATTCTTGATTCAAACTGGCTTGCTAGTTTGGTTAAAACATCACAATGATGAGGTTGAAGCAATAACTTTCACCTTTGAATGGATCAGTTTGCTTCATTTCTGTATGTACCCAGAGATTGCCCCATGTTCCTTGATTACTTGACCTGCAAATATATGACTTTATTTAGAAACAAACAAATGAGAAAGGATGTGTGGCTCATCCCATGTCAATTTCCATTCATGGAAAATAGCTGTCACGTATGTACCCTAGCACTGACGAGCTGATAACTTCACCTTCACATCTTTGGGCAGCATATTATATGCATACATTCAGGTGCTATTTCTCTACGCTATTATGTTTGAAAAATAGTGATAGACAGGCTTCCAGGGTTAACATAATGTGACCATGCACATCAATATCATAGACTTAGAAAACTTACTTGAGTTAATGTACATGGCGCCTGAACTGTCAAAAAAAATTTTATGAATTGTATGTGTTTTGATAAAACGATTTTCCTTGATTGTTCCCACTTACATTATATAGAATTACAAAGAGCTCTTTTGATTCTTAGCTCAGTAATTTAACAAGTCATACCATTTACTTTCTATAAACTCAGTCTAGGACCATAAAGCTATTTTCTTCTGAAAACAATTGATTTTGAGGTAATTACAGATTAAAAATATTTAGATAAATGACACTCTGTACTGTATTTGTAGCAGATATGATTTTAAAATCAGAAAATTTGGATACTTTCAATTTTAAATATGTCAAGAATAACAAAATTACTTAGGGTTAATTCCTTGAAAAAAAATGTGACTGTGACTAAAATGATCTTTATGGATGCTTTGTATAAAAATGTCAGTAAAATTAGAAATAAAAGCTTAGGGCTTTCCATCTGGCAAGTGTGAACATATCATGGGTGTTATTTTAGAAGGAACTTCTGGGGAACTGGATTTTCTCTAGAAATATTGTACTTCGTATTCTAAATAACCGAATATGAGCTTTCCTTGTCAAGCAGAGCCTAATCATTTATCAGACATTCTTAGTTCATTAGGTTATAGTGTCCCCAAAGCTATTTTTGGTGACACATATAAGGTGTATAAAGATAAATTTATCCCTGTGTTGTATGTCTGATAAGGAGGTTGAAAAGATTCAATCAGAGATGTGACGAGCTGTGATAGACATAGACAGAGCATTGATTTTTCACTCTGTGCACAAAACACAGTTGACTGTCTGGATTCTGTTGAAGAAAAGGTGCTTTAAATTGCCCACGAAGTAGACATTACTTGTGGTCACAGATATCTGAGCATACTTATCCAAAAATAAGCATCGTTCTTAATTTAAAATTTTAATATTGAAAGAGAATGAAGAAGATAAAAACCAACTAGTTTTTACTGAGCATCACTGTCCTCACTGTTTAGTACTCCAAAGAATAACAGCATGTGAAGAGCTTCCAGCCCTCCTGAACTTTATAATTTATTTGGGAAAAGAATTAATAACGATTAGGGAATAAATGGTTCACACATACTCAGCCTCACCTACGTTTGCTCCCTTATTTTCCAAATGCAGTGTAACACGTTTTCTTCAATTAGGATACCGGAAAAAAGAAAGGAAAAAAAAATCTCCCTTATGAGATGTAATTAGCCTGAGAACAAAAATTTTTGAACTTGCAAAGTAGTAGAACCTTTTAATTTTACTCTTCAATGATATATTCATGATGAACTCCAAAGTAAAAGGGAAAAAGAATAGTAAATTGTTGAAGCAGAGATAAAGTAGAGGGTCTGCTGTTCCGGTGTTCCAGCCTCTAGGGACTCTTGTTTTTACCTGTTTCAGTGCACACTAAGGATCCGCCATGGATACTAGGGATTAGAGAACCAATCTGGGGACCTCTGTCCTAGATCATTGCTAGGGTTTTTTCTTTCTTTTGTTTTACTAACATGTGATAAACTGCAGTACCAGATGTTTAAAAGCACCTGGTGGGGGGGATGTTATTTTTTTGGTGGGTAGTAATGTTGTTAGTAAGTGTGCTTTAGGGAAGAATTCAGTGATGAAGTTTGATTGATAGAATATTTCCAATAACAGGTGGGAGAAAACTCCCTGAATTATGAGTGTCCAGTGAAATGGAACCATGCTGTACCTAACCTGGACTGTGTGTGCCATCGATCCAAGCTGTCTCTACTCCCTCAGATATGGGACCTATAAAGTAATAAACAACAGAGATGTATTTGTCCCCATGCGGGTTTTTCTCAGTTGAAACACTAAGTTATCTACTATGTGAAAGTGAAAAAAATCTGGATGGGGTCACGGAAGTTAAGTCCGTTGCAATTATTATTTGATGTTCTTTTTAAAAACTTTTATTGATATTTGACTACACCAAATCCACGTAAATATCAGCATTTTAGGTAAATTATGAAGGAGTAAGTAAAACCTTGTGCAAGTATGCATTTTCTCTGAGTAATTTTAAGTGATAGCTCAAAATTTTATTTTTATATTTAGGAATACATTCTTTTTTCTTAGTTTCTTCCTAGTTAATTAGCCTTGCAGCACTGAATTTAGTGTTTTCTGTGTCTAATGAATTGAGAAGATTTTTGTTTCCATTGAAAAAGTCATTGGAGAATCTGAGGGGAGAGAAGACCCTCAGATTTTCACTGTTAAAATTGTAACAATAAAATTTATCATGTCACTTAAAAATATATCTGTTCACTTTTATGAGAAATTTAGCTTATAGTCTTTGTTTCTATTTATAAAATATAAATGTGCCCTGACATTGAAAAATGGAATGAGATTAAATAACTGTTGTGTCTGGAGTAACAGTACACCAGACGTTAAAGTTGAGCTGGGAGGATGATGACTGGAAGATAAGTTCACCTACAGCAGCAAGAAAGGTTTCTCATATTTCAGAGACATTTCTAACCCTGAAAACCTCCCCTTAATAAAGCTTCCACTAATGGGATACCTTAGAGTCCTTATAATTAAATCAGCTGAGTACAGGACTAAATTTCCAGCTCTTTGCAGAAATCTCTCCTTTATAATTCGAAGGACATATAGTCCTTTCCATGAACTTGACAAGGTGTATATACTGTCACGCTTTTGCCCCTTAGTCATTCCTCACTCGCTTCAGTCCACCAGGACCCTTGCATTCCAACCATTCTAGAAGCCTAGGTTATGAGTCTCCAGGCTTGACCTCTTTGGTCTCTGGATGATTTCTTTTGGCCTCCCTGTTGGTGCCAAGGAAGCGGGAGAGGATAGCGTTGCTAGGGCGGTGAAATCCTCTTCTCTTTCAGCAATAATATCTGGTCAGAGAAAGGGAGACAGTTCAGGGCTGAATTTGCAGTGCTGGGAGGCAGGAGCCCTGTGATTGGAATGGACTTCAGGATGAATCTACACCACTGTGAATCATGACAGAATGCATTTTAGTTGGAATCTGTATCCCTTTCTCTATCCTTTTGATATTAATAGTTAATATGATTCGTGAATTAAAGAGAATATTTCTTGAAATTTTTTACTTATTAATGAATTCATTTGATAACTTTTCAGATGATCAAATATACTTTGGCTAATTAATTCTACCTCTTTGAGAGGGTGTGCTATACTCTGTATGTGAGATACAATGACAGTCTGGCCCATGGCCTCTAGATCAGGAAATGGGTTTTCTATTACCTAATATACTGCTCACAACAAACTCAGACCCACTTTAGAGAATACTAGCCTCTCTCAATAATTACTTGTTGGCTGATTGACCTGCCAAGTAGTCCATAAACAGACATGTACAGGTTAGCCCTAAGTGTTAAAAGAAACAGATGCTCAAACAACCACAGAGAGAGAGCAACCTGAAACTGACTACTCTCTGTAGGGTTACTGTTATCCTGTATGGTTACTTAGCCTCCTCAATCCGTGAAGCCGTCTTAAACTGGTCCAAAATAAAATAACTGCCTCTTTACACAGTCGTTCTGTTTACTTTTCACTGTCTTTTAGTCCAAGTTATAAATCTGTTGCGTATGTTTATAGTATTTACATAGAATCATCCATTTGTGAGATCCATAGTTACCTTCAGTAGCTGCTGGCTACTTTATCAGCTGGCTGGCCTTGTTGGCTACTCTGAAAATGAAATTAGCATTAAAGAAGCTAAAGTAAAACAGTTAAAAACAAAAAGCAAGGTTTTCGAAAACCATGGCTAGCTTAAGACAACACTGTTAATAAAGTATTTCACATAACATTTTTCCAATTATCTCTCTGTATTTGCTCTGAAAGGAAGTCCGCAGCCAGACTTATTAGAACACTAGTTCCAATTCTAAACAATGCTTTAATTTAAAAGTATCAAATTTTAATATCTTAATGGACTAAAAGTAAACAGTTTTTCTGTAAGCTATTTTTTTGTATGTAAAAAAGTGAAAGTCTATATATAATTGTTTCAGTTGTTCAAAACTGATTAATTTTGGGTAAATTTGTAGTCCATCCACTAGGTCTTGTGTCAGATGGGACTGTCAGTCACTTTGAGTGTTAAACGTATCTGTATCTACGTCTGTCTCCTTGTCTGTGTTCTCTTTCACATTATGCTAGTTTGCCTATCTTACCACTAGAGTAAGTACTGACACTTGGCCTTGTACATTCTGAGATCACACTATTCCCATTACCATTTGGAATCTGGGTACAATGACAGCGTCTCCCACCATCCTTCTTTCAGAGGACAGGTGCCACAGAGCTTTCTAGTTGATGCAGTGCCAAGGCATTTTCCAGTACCTAGTTAAAGGAGTGTCCTGTGCTCCTTCTGTGGGAGACAGTGTGAGGTGTACTTTTTCAGGTTGTGCGTACTAATACTACTCCAACATTGTGATCTTCATAAACCTTTTATTTCTTCTCTTATATTAACTCAGGGAGTGATGATGCAACTTCATTGAAAGTGCCTCCCTGCTGAGCCTCTATTTCCATCAATCAAATAAACTATTAGAAATACTCCTCAGCTCCTTGGAATAATACATGTAAGTCCAGAGTCCCTGGAAATGTGAATATATACATATATGCAGGGTATATAAAGATATGTTTGTGTATGAAAATTGCATCAACAATAATATTTTATAAATAGGTGTAATTGTATTCTAAGGTGTTAAACCAAGGAGGATGGAATATAACATTGGAGCAGATTGCTCACTATATTCGGTCATTCTGGCACTATTTGTTATAAAGACTATCTTAAAATTATTGGGGTAGAGTTGACTTACAAGGTTGTATTTGTTTCAGGTATACAGAAGAGCGAATCAGTTATACATTGTTGCTCCATATTTTTCAAGTCTTTCAAAGTTTGAGAGTATAAGCTGTACCTTTTCAGGTCGGACTCTGCATTTATCTTTCTGGGTTATGTTGATACTGATTACAGTTACAGGATTGGAACCAATGAATGAAGATTGATGAGTGGGTCTTTTTTTTTTTTTTTAATGGCTGCACCTTTGGCATGTGGAAGTTCTCAGGCTAGGGGTCAAATCAGAGCTGTAGGTGCTGGCCTACACCACAGCCACAGTGAGGGTATTTCTTTACGAAATTAGCATTTGACTCATGGTTACCATCATAGCCTTATCGAACAATACCGTCACATCACCTAATTACCATTTTTTTGTAGTAAGGACGTTTAAGGATGACTCAACAATTTCAAGTCTAAAATACAGCATTATTAACTATAATCACTATGCTATACACTAATATACTAACTCACTAGAACGTATTCATTTTCTAACTGGGAATTTGTACCATTTCTCGTAACCCCCAGCTCCTGAAAACCACCATTCTGTTCTGTTTTTGTGAGTTTGGCTTTTTTAGATTCCACATATAAGTGATATTTTCCAGTATCGGTCTTTCTCTGTCTGACCTTTTTCTCTCAGCATAGTGACCTCAGGGTTCAAATGGTGGACGTAGTAAAGTAGTTTGCCTCCCCATTGTCAGTGGGCATCATCTAACCCACTGACGGCCTGGATGGAACAAAATGCCTGATGGCTTCAGCTAGGATATTAATCTTCCCTCACTGTTCCTAGTTCTCAGGCCTTTAGATACAAGTTAGAATCTACGTCCTCACTCTCCTGGTTCTCAAGCTTTCAGATTGGGTCTGTATTATACTACTGGCTTTCCTGGGTCTCCAGGTTACAGGTGGTATATTGTGGGATTTCTTAGCCTCTATAATAGCATGAATCAATTCTTTATAGGAAATTTAAATATACATTTCTTAAAATATGTTAATGTTAATCTTATTAAAGTTATCTCTCTGGAGAACTCCAACGGGTATAGCTTCTAAAGAGATTATACAGTTTTACAGTATATTAACAGTGCAACCTTGGGTATTGACCTTGTGAATACTAGGTGAGGGACTGTGTTCTTACCTTATGTAACAGTGCATGGGATATGGGCCTTCGTCAATTAAGATGATTCCCTGCGAGATCTTCAGCAGCAGACTCATAAGATGTCCAATCTAGCTCCAGCTTTTGAAGCTGCCTTCTGGAACTGGTTGACCTCATCCCCCTGGTAGAAATATTTGCTCACCATAGTCATCATAGTCAGCAAATATTTGCTTATCATTGTGATCTTGATCCTTTATTCAGACCTGTATAATTAAGTGTATTTCTCACTTTATTACATCCCCATTAAAAGCTATCAACCTTCAAATGGTGATGGAAGGAGTACCCAGTGTAATGTATCGAAGCCCACCT
The DNA here is from genome assembly GCA_004024745.2 of Catagonus wagneri. Taxonomy (NCBI): domain Eukaryota; kingdom Metazoa; phylum Chordata; class Mammalia; order Artiodactyla; family Tayassuidae; genus Catagonus; species Catagonus wagneri. The sequence goes on along the minus strand of PVHT020000035.1, from coordinate 613,193 downwards.
GACTGTCGCATGAGTGGAGACCGAGCTACTTTCCCCTAATGATGCCCCTTTTCAGCAGAAAGCAGTCAGAGTGGTTGTTGCCCCTTCCCCCTTGAAGTTAGAACCTCTAACTCTAGCGGGAGGGATTGAGGCAGAATAATAACTCAGGTAGTCAGTGTAGGAATATGGGCTTCAATGCATTCTTTGATATGGCTGTTGATGAACATTTGTGGCTTAAGGATCCGGGGAGTAACATCCCCATAGGCCTTGTTTATTACCATAGGGAGTGTACCTACGCCCAGATGGACATTAATCTCTAACCCCCTCTGACTCAGCTTACTGGAAGGAAAGGGCAAAGAAATCATGAGACTTATAGGACATTTGCACCCCTAAGACCCCCATTGGACAAGGACTGATACAGGTAATTAGGCAAGGCCAATGGGAGAAAACCACATCTTTCTGTACCCCACGTTGGTACCCCATCTTTAAGGGATAAAAACTGGTATAGGACAATGTGGGGGGAGGGGCTCTTCTCCCCTCTCCCAGCTGTCCTGGGGGCTCTTTACTTTCTTGTTTGCACACAAGAAAAAGACTTTGCTTGTTTGCAAAAAAAAAAAAAAGTACTTGCTTTGATCTGTGCAAACTCAGTCATTGTTCTCATCCCCTTACTTTTGCTTTTGCATCTCTAGATCTGAAATCCCAGGGGCCATGAATCTACATTTCTTACACATATACATGCAGGTATACACAGACACACAATGCACTAGTTGTCTACCGTTTGATTATAGGTTGTCTGGAATTGTTCCCATCCCTTACCTTTCCAAGAGTTTCCTCTAATTTAATTGAGAGCGTCTCAGGAACAAAGATTTTATCTTACGATTTTTTTTTTTTTTTTTGTCTTTCATAGCGTCTAATGCAGAACTTAGGATACAGTTGGTATCCTATATTTGTTGGGTAAATCACTGATAACTATACCTGCCACCTTTTCTGTGTACAAAAGAAGTCTACTTCTTTTATCACTCAGTCTAAGTACCACAGAAGCAATATTTAGAAGCAGTGTATACGGGATAGGTGCAAAGTATTTCCTCAGCAAATAAAAATGGCTCCTGCCCATGTTAGAGTAGAGAAGACTTAATTTTTGTATTTTCAGATTGAAGTCAAAAAAGGCCTAATCTGAGAAGACAACTGTGGATGTTTGCATTCTGTTTTGACTAAATGTTTTATGTTTGGATATTTTATTTATGGTGTATTTTGGATACATATTTAGATTTCTAGTTACCAGAACATGCATTGAATTGTAAAGAGATGAAGGTTTTGAGTGTAACAGATGGCAAATTAGGCTCTAAAATAAAATAGATGGATGTTAATGTTAAGCATTGTTTTTTATTAGAGCTGTTAGAATTTTTACACCCAGTAAATCTTTGTCAATGTTAGGACTCAGTGGCAATGAGAGATGCCTTGGGAGGTACTTGTAAATACAATTTTATTATAATTTGGCTTTACTTTGTAAAAATAACTACTTTAAAAATGATACACATCCATGATGAAACAATTCAAATTATATAAAAGAGAATGTAAAAATGCCTCTGAACTTCATAATTCAAAAACACCATTATTAACATTTTTGTATTATCCTTCCAAACACATCTCTCTGTACACACACAAGTGTATATATATATATATGTTTTTTAAAATGAAATAGATGTTGCTTGCTTTTGACTCTATACATTATTGTTGACTATTTCCAATGTCAGTAAAATAGGGAAACTTCTTATATCTAATATCCCGTTAATTCCATATGGATCATATAGATATATAGGTTATATCCGTTTCTTTTCTGGTATGAATAATTCTACCAAAAACCACTTTTATTCAGATATAATTTTTCATCCTGTCCTATCCTTAGTTGAGTTCATTCATTCATTTATTAGCTTGAGCCATGCGCCATTGATATGCTGCTGTCTAACAATGATTCAACCAAAAATCTCTGTGATTAGTGGATTAATGGGTATGCATATTTGATGATATACATTTTAAATTTCCACCTAGAAATATGCTAATGTAGGTGTATACCAACCAAAGAACTTGTCTACATGAAATAATTCTAGTTTTTGTTAAATATTTTAATCTTCCTAATTTTGTTGAGTGAAACATGGTCTCCTAGATATTTGTTTACATTTCTCTTATGGAAGTTGAATATCTGTTCATGGGCACATTATCCTTTTGTATGTCTTATTTTGTATGTTGCATAACTACACATTTATATTGAGGTATTTTAGATTTTTTTTCTTAATGATTTGTAAGGAATTTTAATACATATTTTCAATAGCCATCTCCTTTCAGTCATAATATTTGGCAAATATTGAACACAGCGTGAATGGAATCACGCAGTAGGTAGACTTTAACCGGCTTACTTTACTCAACATTATGTTTGTGAGATTTATTTATGTTTTTGTGTTTTATTTTAGTCATTTTCATTCCATATATATTTTTATTGAATGATGATACCAAGATTTATTTTCCTGTTCTACTGTTGCTAGATAATTCAGTTTCTAGTTTGTGCTTATTAATATAGTCCTGCTGTTAATATTCTTGTGCATGACTTCTGACAAACATTGGTTCACATTTCTGTGGCTGTATACCTAGAAGGAATGCTACCATGTCATGAAACTGCCATGTTCAGTGTTAAGTAAAAGATCTTGCCATTTCTCTGAAGTGGTTGTTTCTGTTTATACTTGTCAGTTTCAGTTTTTATCTTTTTAAAAAAAGTACAGTCTTGTGGGTATATAGTATTGCTTTTTTTTTTTTTTTAATTAATCTTATTGGCTTCACCTGCAACATAGGAAATTCCTGGGCAAGGGGCTGAATCTTCCCGGGCTAGGGTTTGAATCTTCCCAGGCTAGAGGTTAAATCAGAGCTGTAGCTGCCATCTACACCACAGTCAAGGCAACACTAGATCTGAGCCGCATTTGTGACCTACACTGCAGCTTGTGGCAATGCCAGATCCTTAACCCACTGAGCAAGGCCAAGGATTGAACTAGCATCCTCAGAGAGACAATGTCGGGTCCTTAACCCCCTAAGCCAGAGTGGGAACTCCTTGCATTTTGGTTTTAACTGGTGTTTTCTGATAATTAATAAAGTTGAACACCTTTTCATACATGTATTGATCTTAAAAACATTTCAAAAATCCAGATTCTCATGTCCTGTTATAGACCTCCTGCACCAGAATCTCTAGGGATTCTAGGAAACTGAATCAGGAAACTGTATTTTTAAGAGCTTTACCAGCTTTCAGCATTCAGAGAATTTCCAAGCATAAATATAATTTTATTAGGATAAGAAAATATCCAGCTTGCTTGGCAGCATATGGAGGTTCCCAGGCTAGGGAATCGGAGCTACAGCTGCTGGCCTATACCACAGCCAGGCCACGCTAGATCAGAGCTTCGTCTGTTACCTACACTATAGCTCACAGCAACGCCCGATCCTCAACCCATTGAGCAAGGCCAGGGTTCGAACCTGAGTCTTCATGGATGCTAGTCAGATTCATTTCTGCTGAGCCATGATGGAAACTGCTGTAACTGGGACTTTTCATATGCCATATGTTGGGAAGCAAGTCACCGTGGATCTCTCATACTTTGTATGTCTTGCCGAACTGAGGCATTGTCCTTGTTCTGAACTCTTTTTTTTTTTTTTTAAGCCAACAGAAAATTTTATTATTTTTTCTTTTGTAGTTGATTTACAGCATTCTGTCAATTTCTACTGTACAGCAAAGTGACCCAGTCATACATATACATATATATTTTTCTCACATTAGCCTCCATCATGAAGTATATTTTTGAGGATGTTTGTATGTTTTTATCGCTTAAAAAATAGAGACAGTATTTCCCTCTGGAGGAAAAGGTGGGTTTATTTACTGTCCAGTATCATAAAGATGTCTCTCTCTGGGGTAAAGATCAAGCAGGTTTTCCATCCGTTTTAAAAGGTGCAGGTTCCCTAAGCGTGACTTCCTCTCCTGTAATACAGCTGAACACATGTACAGCACACCTGCCTCTCTTTATGTCAACCTATGGAAATTGGGGATCAGGGAATTTTAGAAAATGCTGATACTCTGACTCAGCTTATACTGTCAGTAGTGAAGTCCTTGTCTCTGATCGAGGAGGCCATCCAGTGAATTTGTTGGTTTGCAAGTATAGTAAAATCTGACACTTACAGTGTTTAGTATTTTATACTTTCATGAATTTCATCTCTTCAGTGATTATACTAGGCATTGAGTAAAACATTGGTTAACTAACTTCGATGAACTGTTATCGTTAAGCTAACATATATTAAGGTATATTAAGCGTGTATTGATCTCATACAATTACTCTATGGTAGAAAAAAAGAATTTGTCATTTTATCAGTTTCTTGTACTAGTGCTTGAAATCCTACCTAATTTTAATACAATTTAAAACATTCTCCTGTAGACAAGTTCATGAATTCTTTAGAGATAATACACTTTATTTAGTACAGTTTTAGACTAAATATTATGAATAGGATCTCCAAATTATGGTGCCAGGGTTTAATGAGGTGTAATTATAAGTCCTAAGATATTTATACAAGGAGCAAAAAACTTATTGTACACCATTAAAGCGTTTTATGTATGATGATGACTGACATAACCCATTATGGAGTTTGAATAAGCTTAATTGTCCAAGAAAAATAATTGAAAATAATCCCTTAGATGTCAAAATATGGCAATTTATCATGTGATTCTGTCAGTTGTTATTTAATATCCTTCCTGGTTACAGACATGCTTTTTTGGTGGCTCATTAGTTATGTCACCAGGAAAACAATATTTTTAGCAATGTTCAAGATGAAACCTTTATTCTCAATGTGTTGGAATATAAATTGCACAAAACATTAAAACAATGTAATATTATCAGGGTGAACTGAGTGCTCTGCTAATGAAAGGGTAAAGCTGAAAACAGACGTAAATAATGATAATTTATCAGTTGTGTGTTTCTGAATATTTCCATAGATCTTAATTATATTTGCGGATGCTTCTTTGCTATCCTATGTATCATTCAATTGAGGGTAGACCTTAATAACAACAACTCTACTTTTAGAGGTTTTTTTGTAACTTATAGGGAAAGATAATTGAGGGACATAGGGTCAAAGGGATATAAATCAAGAGGAACACAATGAATGCTGGGGTTAGATTAGCACAGATCAATATATGTTTCTGTGCAGTTGTTAGAAGTGAGATGCAAAGTTGCCCTGAAGATTTACCAGGCAAAGAAAAGATGGAAATAAAATCATTTACAAGATTTACAGTAACCATAAATCAAAGCCAATCAGTTTATTAGGGGAGCATAACTCTTCTTGTCCCTGACATATGCAGGATTATCTCTGTGTCCAAAGACATGGAGAAAAAGCTCAACTTGTTAACAATAGTTCGTTAAGGGACTGCTGCATCAAAGTATGCTACACATTCTCAGGTCTTAAACATGAGTATTTAGAAGAGATGAAGGAGTAGGTAGACTGCCTGTTCTTCAGACATAAATAAGTATGTCTGATAGGCTCTTGACAACGGTTAAATAGCAGATAATTTAGGGTTATATTTTCTGGCAAGAACCTGAGTTTCAAGTATGTATTACATAGATATGGATATGTATTTATTGATATTATAGATACAATTATAGAGAGTCTTTAATATTATATCAATTTAATTAATATAAATATTATAATATTAAATACATGTAGAAGAGCTATATCGTATTTGGGTTGTCTATATGCAGTTAGCTGGCAAAGGGGAGGATTAAAGTTTTCCTAGGGAAATAAAGGAGGGTTGGGGAGTCACTTGCCTGTGTAAATGATGTCACTGGCTCATGGAGGAGATTGAAGACATATGTGTAGGCAGAACCACCTCTAAACTATGAAGCTATCATAACGAGATGAAATAAACTGTAATATTCTGTTACAATATGCTTTTGAGGTATAATATTAGATTTTCACTTAAGAGTTACAGGCTGCTTTTTTTCCTGTATCTGATTCAGTTAGGTGAAAGTATTATCCTAAATAGTCTCCTCTAGGTGGTTGTAGGATACTGTCTCTCTACTTTGTATTGAATGTGGATGAAGAGTTTTTAGAAAAGATTTTTCCATCTGCACAGAGGTCATTTTCTTGTTTTTCCTTTTGGCTCTTTTCGCTTTGCTTTATGACTACCGCTTGAAATGTGATAGATTTATTCGTAAGGCATCCTCTTTCATCTGCAAAGAAAAATTTCTTATTGCCTCAGGAGCTAAGTTGCCTTTTTCTTTTTCTGCTTAAATCCTTTTTTATTTTCTATCATCACATCACACTTAGTCTTGCATTGGACTTTAAGGTTGTTTTATTGCTGTTTGGATTAGAAATAGCTCTTAAGAACCTGTTACTGCAAGCCTTCCTGTGAGCTCAGGTTTTCACATTGCTCCTAGTGGGGGAGGGAAAGTTAGAGCATTGTCCTCTTTCTCTTCCAAATGCTGTTCCAAGATTGGATGAATATTAACATTTGATTCTTTTGGGATTTCCAGCACTAAAACAAGGAAGATAACTATTACTTCAAAGTTGAACAAATTTCATAAATGCAATTATGAGATATTAATGATTATATAATAAGGAATACATATATTTAATCAAAATCAATTATAATTTCTAAGCAGAAATAATGTAACTTAAAATGAGGCTTTGAAATCTTCCACTGTGTTATAAGAATCTTTAATTCCTGAGGTCTTTTGAGTCTTCTGATGACTTTAGCCACTTAGCAGGCAGAGACAATAGCTCAGTGGTAGAAGGTGTTTGTAGTCCAGCTTTAAGAATCATTCCCTGTCTCCTGCTGGCTTTGGCATGAAGAAAGTGTGAATCGCACTTGCCTTCCTTCCCTTTTCTTTATGACCCTTAAAGGGGAGTGTTGATCTGGATTTAATTCATTTCCAGGCCACTTGTTATGCCAACATTTTAAAAAGATTTGTCTTAGAGTTGTACATAAACTCCCATGATCATCTTTCTTCTACTGATTTATGCCTGAGTGTCCCATTGGAATGGAAATTTCAGAGTTTAGGCTTTGGAGCCCATAACAGAACAACTTTAGGGCCTGCTTTAATTTGATATTACTTAGGGAAAACAAACTTTTTATATAATAAGCCAAATGATTGGAGTTTTACAATGCTATATAGGCTACACATTATTTTTGTTCATTTAGCAGCAATTTTATTTTTAAAATTTTTTATTAAAGTATAGTTGATTTATAGTGTAGTAGGCTGTAGTGAGGGAAATTCAGCAGAAAACTGGAACTGAGAAAAGGGCCATCTGTGAAACTGAGAGAAGCAAGTATGTTCTGTCCTAAAAACAGTCCAGATTAGATATGGATTTTCATTTAATGTGTATAAAATAGAAGAATTTCTTAATATTGTGTGTGGGGAAAATAGCTACATTAAAAGTTGTGGAGGTTTTAGAATTGAAACATGTTTACACAAAAAATTTATAAACAGATTTTCATAGCAGTGTCATCATTAATAGTATAGTTTCAAAGTGAATACAGTCCAAATGCCCATAACTAACAAATGGAAAACAATGTTTGCTATATCCATGCAATGGAATATTATTCATCCACAAAAAGGAACAAAGTACCAGTTCATGCTACAATGTGGTTGGACCTTGAAAAGATAATGCCAAATGAAAGATGCCAGAAACAAAAGGCCACAAATTGTATAAATTCATTTATATAATGTGAAGAATAGGCAAATCTATAGAGACAGAAAATAGATTAGTGGTTGCTAGAGGCTTGCAGGGTAGGGAAAATGGAGAGTTCTCCTAATGAGAATGATGTTTCTTTTTAAGGTGATGAGAATATTCTGGAATTAGTTGTGATTGTTGCAGAAAGTTGTGGTTATACTGAAAGCCACTGAATTGGATGTCACTTTAAAAGCATTCATTTTTATGGTGAACTATATCTTCAAAAAAAATTAAAGGAGGATGATGAAAAGACAGGAGAGATACACGGATGAAGTCCCCTGGTGTCTCAGTGGGTTAAAGATCCAGTGTTGTCACTGCTGTGGCTCTGGTTACAGCTGTGTCCTGGGATCAGTCCCTGGCTTGGGATGCAGATGCAGCCAAAAGAGTCATGTTTCAGACTGAAGAGAGATACATGGATCTATAGGATCTTGTTCCGGTGCCTGTGGTAGAAGCTGACCACTTTGTGATGACATTTGTTTGATCCCAGTTTCCTGGGAAATCAGCATACCTTCTCTTGTCAGCCTCTTCTGGAAGCTCTTGAAAGAGACCCAGTTTAAGGCTGTTTATTGGTATGGATTTCCGTTTATAAGTACAACCCATAGTTTTTTAAATTATGAAACATGAACCCAAGGTTGTACTCCTCATAGTTTTGCATTGTTGTTGGTGCTTAGGAGGATAGCATAGTGACTCTTCCTCTTGCGTTCAAGATTGGTCTTGCAGTGATGTCTTTGGGAAGACTCGGTCTCTGACCTGAAGGTAACGCCAGGCCTCTGGTGCTATTTTCAGGGAAAGGCAGACTTGACTGATATCATTGAAGGCACTCATATTTTGGAAGTGTTTAAAGATATTACACTGGATTAGGTTAGGGTCTCCCAAAGTCCAAGGAGAGTAAGGGATCCTCATTGGCTTGCTGGTAATTATTATATAAGGAGACAGATAAAATTGGCAAAGTGTTGGGAGGATTGAAGGATCATTAGGGCTAAAGGTGGGACTCTGGGCCAAGACAGGTTTAGTTCCTCAAAGAGTTTGAAACTGAGTTTTGGAATACTATTGGTCCCTTACATTTTTCTAGATGTTTGAGGGTAGCAAGTATAGTGGGGTTTCTGTGAGAGTGGAAGTACTCTTTAAATACCCTGAATCACCTTACTTGAGAATAACCTTCTCTTTTGCTAGAGAAGAACAAGTATATTCCCCTAGTGGGAAAATTTCTTTCTAGTAGCAACTTAACCATATCTGTGACAATAACCTGTTTGTAGGGAAAACATTCTAACTACCTGAAAACAATCAAACTGTATTTAGAACGCATTCATACCTATGGGATTTTGGGGATTGAATAAAATTCACTTGCCAATGAAAAAGGGACAGTAGGGATCCGACTCCCATCCTTTGCTTTACCTTCACATTTTTACCAGGATTGTTTTCCTAGCAGATGGGAAAATTGAAATTACCTGCGCATGAGGGCTGAAGACTCCACACCAATATTCATATCAGAAATCTTTAAGATTTTCCTTGCTGTGGGCTTTGCTGAGATTATGGACTAAATTTCAGGGAAGGGGAGTGTCTCCAAAGCTCATCTGAGTAGGTAAAATATTCAGCTTGTTTCCAGTAGACTTTTAGCTTTATGTACTAGCAGTTGTCCAATGGGCTCTTTGGGCTCTTTGGTTCATTGCTTTCACATCTTGGACTAGCTGGTATCCTTTGCCAAAAGACTTATTTACTTGGAGGATGGGCCTGCTGGATGTGGGGACTGAGTCTTTTGTCAAGGAGACCCTGAACTGATGAATGAATTTTTCTCTATCCTATGAGGGTTCAAAAAGTTTTTAATAATAACATGTAAATCTGAGTGTGACCAAAACTTAATGAGTACTTGTTCAGATAGGCACGTAGGTCACTGACCTTCAGTCAAGTGGGGAAGAGCCATGGATTGAGGTGAGGAATTAGGGAGTGAGGTAGTTTAATGGTGGCAGGGAGGGAAAAGGAAAAGGTAATTCGTGGAGGAAGGATGAATATTGGGTGGTGGACGAGGCTGGGTGGTATACATAGTGGGTTCTGGGTGAGGAGAGGGGGTGTGAGGTTTTGTTGGGGTAAAAGGGGAGCAGGTGGAATGGATTGGTGTTGAGGTAAGCAGTCCTTGAAGGTTCATACAGTTTGAGATGTTTTAGGAACATTCTCTTACTTTTTAATCTCCTTGTTTCAAATAAAGAAAGCTGATCTTTGGTGAGAAGGGATGTCAGAGCCCTGGGATTCAAGGGCACCTCATAGATGGACACTTTGAGAGTGTTCCCAGTTGTCCCGAAGAGGTCACTGGAGTTCCAAGTGGTCCTTAGCAAAATTCAACCATTTTTGTGTAAAGAGCTAAATTGCTATTGTAATGATAAAAATATAATTAGCAGAGTTTTGGAATGGGGTGAGAGGAAGGTTGAGAATTTCCCATAGTTCCATGATTCAACAGAAACTGGCAAGAAAGCAAACCAAAAGAGTGCTCAAACAAAAAAGTCAAAATCAAATTTTTGCTGTACTGTCATGGACAGATACCTGGCACATAGGGATTAGGATCTGTACTGACTGTGGGGCTCCAGAATTGCCAGCCAAGGAAGGAACATAACAGGCTTAAGAGGCCTCAGTACTTGGATCTGAAGACAGGGTCCAGAAGTGGCTTTCCAGTCCAATTCAAGTCATAGCACTAAACGGAGGAAAACGAAAACTGGACAAGGAAGGAGATTGGTTTTATTCAGGATATCATATTAAAGAAAGCAGGTCAGAGCGTAAATTAAACTTTTCTAGGGAGAGATACACAAGTTGGGATTGTTTTGCAAAAATGGAGGCCTCATTCTATTAATTGAACAAGGAATGTTTTCTATGGGGCTAGATAATTTCTGTGGGATAAACAGTTCTAATCTTAGCTAATCAGTCACAGGCAAAGAGGGAGGAAGTTGTGGAGGATCTGCATCTGGCCTTATCAGCAGATTCAGGCAAAAGGAGAAAAGTTCATGTTTTTCCTCGTGATAACTGCAACCCCATTATCAGTGTGTCTTGGTAGAAGCTTATTGAGCTCTCTTGCAGAATGGCTATACAAAGGTAAAAATTGTAATACATATTAGGAAGAACAGATTGCAGATATCCATATAGCCTGTACATAAGTAGAAGATATTCTGAGGGATTCTTTTTCTGTCATACTTTCCACATGATTTGTCTTAAAGCCTTAGTTCTACCATCAAAATATATCAGATCTTGATCATTTCTCATACTCCAGATGCTACAGCTTTAGTCCAAGCATCCTCTCTCACTTGGATTATTGCATTTTTTAGCTCTTCTGCTTCTACCTTTGACTCTGTATATTCAGCCTTTTTTTTTCCCTTTTGCCTTTTCTAGGGCCACGCTCACGGCATATGGAGGTTCCCAGGCTAGGAGTCTAACAGGAGCTGTAGCCGTTGGCCTTCGCCACAGCCACAGCAACGTGGGATCTGAGCTGTGTCTGCAACCTACACCACAGCTCATGGCAACACCGGATCCTTAACCCACTGAGCGAGGCCGGGGATCGAACCCACAACCTCATGGTTCCTAGTCGGATTCCTTAACCAGTGAGCCACGATGGGAACTCCTATATTCTGTTTTTAACTCAGCAATCAGAATAGTCCTGTTCAAATCCGGTGCATATTAAGATACTCCTTTGCTGGGAGGTTGTCTGCAACCCTCCAGTAATGCCCATTTCTCTTAGCCCTTTGCCACTTTTCTCACCACAACCAATGTAGTCTTGCTCCCTGTTTTTGCCCGTGTTTCCTTCTGCTCTCCCCTTGTTAATTTCTGTTCCTGCTGGCTTCCTTGGTTTCCTTTGAACCTGTCAAGCATGATGTCACCTTTGCATTTGCCCTCCCCTCTACATCTGGCATGCCAGATATTCACATGGTCAGTCCTTCTCCTTCTAGTCTTTGCTAAAACGTCATTTTCTCCAGAAGATCTTACTTGATTATTTAAAATTGCAGCCTCTCCCCTTGTACCACCTATCTCTCTTCTCTGCTTTATTTTTTTCTTCATAACCTTTACCAGCTTCAGACACACAGTAGAGCTTATTTATTTTACTGTCACTTCCCATTTGAATGAAAGCTTCCTTAGGGCAGAAACTTATGTCTAAATGTCCAGCATTTAGTAAATTTATTGCCACATGGTAGGTACTCAGTTAACATTTGGTAAATGAATAAATGATTGATTTGTACAAAGTTTGAATTTCTTGTCAGAAATGAAAGATTTGATTCAATTTCCATTTTTGGTTTTCGATCTAATTGCTCAACCAGTAAATTCCTTTTTAGAAAACGAGAAACTTTATTATAATGTCTGCAGGGGCTGCCACATCTTGGCTTTTTGTAGTATCTGTCTGTGTCATCAAGAATAAAAGAAGCATAATGCTATAGAAGGAAGAGTAGTCATATTGTGAGAAATGTTTGAATACTTTGTGCAACTTTGGTTAAGGTACTTAAAGTTTTTCAGCTTTTTGGATTGTCAGCCCCATGCGGCAAAACATTTTTGTTGTTGTTGTTGATATATCCTGATGCTTAGAGCAGTGCACGTTATGCTCTCAGTAAATTCACAAATGAATATTTTTATTAAAAAGAGTGAGGTGGGGTAACAAGGAAATGAGATATAGTAAGTATAGCATTTACCATCATGGATAGCACATTTTTGGAAATACTATGCCTCGCTCTTCTCTCTCTCTCTCTTTTTTTTTTTTTTGTTTTAAGATTCTTGCTTACATGTCACCTCCACAAGAGGCTTTCTCTGAGCTGCCTCCTCACTTCCTGCCCTTTGAAATTGCAATTTCCTTCTTTGTTCTTCTCCCAAGTAGTTACCATTGTTTAATATTATTTTATTTATTTTTAAATTATCTGTTCTATCCCACTGCAACGCCAGCTCCATGCAGAAAAGGCCTTTTGCACTGTTCACTGATTAATCTCTTATTTCTAGACAATGCCTGGCACATAATAAGTTCTTTGTAAATGCTTGTTGAATATAGGAGGCAAGGAGAGTTGCTATTACTTTTGTTTTGTATTCATTATTGGAGTTTAGGGACTGAAATTCCCCATCCAACTTAACTGATCTAATTTAGGGAATGGAAATTGAGAAAATATATGAATATGAAAGTATATGAATGAAAAAGTTCTGAGAAATTTGAACCAGGAAGTTTCACGTAATGGGAAATTACTAAGACAGATGCCTTAAGGACAGGTGCCAGGTATGTTTGCTCACACCTTTATTTATGGTACAGAACACAGTGTACGTACGGCAGTTAGGAGCTGCTCAAAAATGTTTGTTGAGCACAGTTTAAAAAAATGAGATCAATAAGATTATTCTGTCTTTAGATAACTATAACTTAGCAGAATAATTTCTCTTATATAATTGTCAAACAAAAATATCATAGAAGTTGGACTCTTACTTAAAAAGTGAGAACTAATAAATGTTGTCATGGATGGAATCTGTTCCTTAAAATTTAGGATTAGAACTGTCACCTTACTTGTTTTGATCTTAAAAAAAAATGAAATCTGCTTTTGAGTCTTCACTCCACGATAGTGGGGAACTCTATCCCACTCGTTTCAAGGGTCTTGCTCTTTTTTTCTGATGCTGTGCTAGAGTGTGACTGTTTTGAAACTAGGGAACGTCTCCAGCTCTTAGTCTGCAGTGGTCACGTAGGAAATAAAATATAAGTTTTTATTTTTTAAAAATTAATTTTAGTTGATTTACTGTACTGTATTTGTTTCAGGTATACAGTAATGATTATATTTTTATAGATCATATTTTATCTAAAGGTATTATAAAATATTGTCTGTATCCCTGTGCTGTATATTATATCCTTATATCTTATTTATTTTATACATAGTAGTTTCTGCCTCTTCATAGATCTTACACAATACCATTGTCCAGCCTGGCTGTCTACTTTCCTCAGGGTGGACATAAAGGATTCCTTCCAAAGCACCTTTTCCAGTGATTATAAATTTTTCATCAAGGATTCCTATGTTCCAGGCCTGTGTTTAGAGGCAAACCCTCATCAGTACCCACACAGTGATCTCTCACCTCTGTATATAGCTAGCTCTTCATTATTCCCTGGAAATCTAGTACCTTCTTTCCTCATTGTCTTAGAGAAGTTCAACCTTTTCCTGCAAATCTGAGTCATTACCCACCCACCCTTTCCCACCCTGTATCTTTGAATCACTTTTATATCAATATCTTCTGATGAACCACCAAGTCTCAAACAAGATCTGATGGCAGGAACTGGGGGATATTTTCCTTGATGTGCTTGATTCCGTCACATAATATTTATCAAGGGTCTTGAGTTAGGCGGTCTAGATTGTGGACAAGTGGTTAGTCCACTGATTTAGAATGAGCAAGGTCTGTTATCTCCCATTTTGATTTTTACAGCGGGGAGAATAAGACACAAATTGTTGTCTAAATAAACTATCCTCTGAGTGTTCCCCAAGTAAATTTTTGTGCTTTAAAAATAGTCCTACACCCCCCCCACCCCGAATTGTTTCTAAGTGTGGCTTAGATAGCTGTGCATCTGCTTTCCTTAAGCAGTTATTCTCATAGATAAAGCAGTGTCTCACGTGTTATATTTTCTCCAAGCACTCTAACATTTGAGTATGTGTAATTACCTGTAAGAATAAAGTTAGATAAGCTGATTGTATTTGGAGAGATCTTCTTCATAATATTAGAAATCTTAAATTTAAAACCTATTAAACTAGTTTAGATTCAGTTTACAGCTATGTCCTCTTTATCTTCCTTGCCCAAGCTCTTAAGCCCCTATTTATATTTGGGGATTTCATTTCTTATCCTCCTGGGATCTGACATGGAGTGTCTTGCTATGGATCCTATAACTGGAGAGGGAATTTTTAAATTGGCAGGTCTTTGGCCTCTTCCTTTTCTAATTCCTGTGTCATATTTAGAAGTAAAGATGTGCCAGAAAGTCTAATTTTTTGCAGGGTCAGTTTGGATCTTTCCCCTCATCCCTCTCTGGCTTATTAATATCCACCCAGTATATTTGAGCTTTCCAGTACTTGTTTAGTTTTCTCTTTATGAGTATGAAAAGCCAAAGAGGTACTTTAGCTTCCTAATCATGTAGTGATAATAATTATCTCTGAAATATTTTACCTTCGCATCTGAATTGTGCTCTTTTTTACCCTCACTTTGTGTTTAGGTCTCATCTGAATCACAGAGCTGTGTGCACTCGTGTGTGTTTCCCAGGCTATTGATAGCAGGTTAAGGGATAGTCTTACTTGTCATGGTACCAGATTTTCCCTTCCTTCTGTAGTGAGCTCTTAGGGGACCAGCAGATGGACATTGAGAGCAGCCCTAGCTTTTCACTGCCTTGCTCAGTTGCCATCTGCTGGAGTTGGCAAAATCAGTAGCCATGGCTCTTTCATGTCCCTTTTTTTTCTGGCTAAAGGATTCTGAGCTAAATGATGTGTGGCCAGTGGTCTCTGAATCATTTTTAGCATCAGTTAAATGCAGTCACATTTTCATTTTCATCGGGATGAATATTCAGGGAGCTGACTGTACTACTCTCTGGTTTTTATTCTGGCCAAAGCTGGATCTAAAGTGCTCAGAGAATTCAGCCAGGCACACTGAGAGTTGTGATATCTTTACAAGCTGGGTCCCTCTAGCAATCTCCTTCTAAAGGTAGCAGCCACCTGGCCTTGGTTAAGAATTGCTGCTTTAGCACCTCAGTAATGGGCCCTTTCCAAGACAAAAATCTCTTCTTGTGGAACTGGTTTCCTGGAAGATACCACCATTTTCCAGGAATTCATTGTTTATTTTGGAGGCTAAAGGTATTTTTGCAACACATTGTTTTCAAATATTAGACTTTATATCCATGCTTGAGACAGTATAGTGTCCCCCTATCCATAACATTTGCCACTTCTCTCTCCAGGAAAATACTCTTGCTTAGAAATTCAGAACCTGAAAAAAGGACCTTAAAAATCATCTTCAGTGGTAATGTTTGCTCCCTTTTCTTTTTGAACACTCTGCCGTCAATTTATATCTACCTATGGGTGTTAGTCAACATTCATGAAAATCTCTCTTCAAACTGAATCTCAGCAGGGTCTACCCGTAGTTGTTGTTTCTTCTTGTTATTCTCAAAGTTGAAAGTAATGTTTATCATTTCTCATCTGTCTGAGTTATTTTTTCAGCATGGTCTTGGCTGTAATTTTAAAACCGATAAGTTCAAATTATAGGAGTTATGATTAGTTTGCAGGATAGCCACGACCTGTAGGGATATTTATAGTAATCTTGATTGTGATCTCAATGAGTAGCAAGTATAAAATTCTCTATAACCTTTGAGGGCAGGAGAAGGAAATATTAATTTATTCTAAATTAATTTAAATTTGGCCCTGAGGCCCTAGTTGCTAAAGTGGTGAAAAAGGTAAATCTCAGTTTTAGTTTTAGAGATGTTTTCTCACTATCTAGGTTTCATAACAGTCTGGTTTGGGGAGGTAGCTAGCAGAGTATTTACATAACACATTAGAAACTTCTTATTCCTTGGTGGTATTTGTTGTTACTTTGCTTTATCTGTCGCTTGATGCCATTATTGCGCTTATCATCTGTCGTCATCTGGGCACGGATAGCTCAAGGGTGTTTAAAGACGTCCTTTAGGTCCCTTAGGGTAGTCCTCTATGCTGCCTGCTAACGGGCTGTGTACAACTTCATTCATTCTCACCTCTTCTATGCTTAATTCCTAGCCACATCCACTATCTCTTACCAAATGTAGGTAGCCAAATGCAAGGAAAATCTAAATCTCCACTATTCATGGAAACACGCACATGTCCCCACATCATCCTTTTTTTCTTAGGGTTGAATCTCCCTTTCCTTTCAACTCTTGGAATCAGGGCTCTTTCCCCCTTCCTCTGAATAAGACTCTAGTTCTCAAAAAGTAGAGAAGACTTCTTTTTTTTTCTGGGTGGCTGGCAACTCCTATTCCTAGCAGTGCAATAAAAAAAGCCAATCACACTCTCTAAAGAAGAAAACTTTGACTTTTTAGGAAGGGTAAAATATCGTATACACTTTTTTTTTTTATCTTTCTCAGTAACAAGAAGTGAAAATTAGTAATTCAGTACATTTTCCTAGCACTGTATAAATGCATTGAATATGTTTCCATGAAGGCAGCTAACAGGTCAGTCTTCTCATCATTATATTCCAGATTGCTGGGTTTTGTTGGCATTGATAACTAGACTGAGTGTTGAACTTTGTTTGGGTTACTTTTATCTTATATGTAGGCAGAGCCACAGTGAAAAGATGTAGAAGCTATAGATTTCCTGTTGCTGAGTATATTCATTTACTGTGGATACATCTGTAAATAAAACAGATTAAAAAAAAAATCCCTTCTTTTGTGGAACCTACATTCTAGTCGAGCAGTGGAGGAGATAGGGATAATAAAATAAATAAGCAAAATATATATTATGACCGATGATGATAAGTGCCATGGAGAAAACTAAAGCAGAGAAGAGAGAGAAAATGTGAACAAAGGGCAGTTGAAATTTATAACAGGGAGCACAGGAGTACATTGATTATGGAAGGATAATATTTGAACAAAGGCCTGGAAAAAGTGAGGGAATTAGCTGTGTGTAAAACTCCTAGGTACAGAGAAAAAGAAATGCTGAGCCGTGAGGCAGAAGCATGCCTGCTTATTTGGGAAACCGCAGAGTGGCCTGTGTGCAAGGCTTGAGCTGACAGAAGGGAAAAATGATAAAAGTCACAGGAAAGAGGTAAGGAGGGAGAGATTGTGTAGAGCCTTGCAGATCATGGTAAGGACGCTACCTTTTTATCCCAATGAAATAGTGAACTGTCATATGATTTTGGGCAAAGGAGAAACATGCTTTGATTTGAATTTTAATCACATCACTCTGGTCGCTTTGTTGAAAATAGACTGTGGTGGGAAGCAGGACAGCAGGACAGAGGCATGCAATCAGTTAAGAGGCTCTTGAAATAATCCAAGTAATTGATGATGGTGGCTTGCACTTGGGCTATATCTGGACCAGTAGTGGAAAGTGATGAAATTCTGTGTTTATTTTGAAAGTAGAGCCAGCAGGAACCTAGATCTTTCATGATCAAATTTAAGTTTATGGATTTATATTCTATGTTCACTGTGTTTTGCATCTTTAATCAGCGTTTCCACTATATTTCTTAAAGTATAGGAAAGGAAATGACTGATTGAGCTGGGCCTGTGAATGAGCTCTTAAGAATGCCTGTTTTAAAGAGTTATATGACCATTACTCAAGTCAGTAATGGTTTTATTTAGGAAGAATAGAAAGTTAAGCCTTTCACTAAATTCTTGGTTTACTGTACCATTTAGATTTCACTGTGAGTTTTACAGCATCACAGTGTAAGTATTAGCAGTGGATGGATACTGTGGAGCTAGCTGCAACACAGCATGAATTCTTCCTGACACCTATTGGGTTATATAGTGCACTATCCATAAAAGAACTCCAACTAGTCCAATCATTACTCTTGAGAATGAGAAAAACACCTACTCCTTAAAATAATAATAAAGAACAGTGGGATACAGAATCCCATTAGGAAGATCACATGCAGGACTTTGCTAATTTGCAGAAGAGAAAACATGCTTCAGTGAAATTTGTCAGAGCAATGCCACATGGGGCTCTATCATGAGAAATTAATAGACAATCAAAGAAAACCAGAGGACTCAATTTTTTTTTTTTTTTTTGTAGATTCAAATCTCGGCACTCATTTATTTTTGTAGTTTTCTCTTAATAGTCTAGTAGTTTCTGCCATGCAGCAATTTCATTAAAGCTTTGATCATATCAGTAATATACACTAAAGCATTCTGCAAAGGCTTCATTGCCCTAAAGAGTTAGTAATTGGCCAAATGGTTTTTACAGTTTAGCTTGAATCCTTCACATTACAAGTAAAAATTAATTACCCCCAGTTTCTGCAATGCCATAATATGGTGTCAGAACTTGTCTTTCTAAATGGTATTTCTTCATATCACACTGGATATGGGGTTGGCTGTAAATGTGATTGGGGGAAACGTTATTGAAGTATCTGACCTAATTGACTTCTCTTAGCTTTATGACAATATTAAAAAAAAAAAAAGTTCTGTACTAGTGATGATAATTCTTTCAAAGTTCTCTGGTTGGAAATCCATGACTGTATATTTTTCCAATGAGGCAAGACTTATTAGCATTTAAAATGCAGCTGTAGCTTAGGGACAATATGACAGACATGACTCTTGATTTTTATCATTATTACTATCATTATCTTTATCTTCTGTGTATGCTGAGATCCTGATGTATTGGTACCACTGTATAAGCCCTTGTTATTGAACCTCTGCACCAGGGATGAGGCACAGCAAATGGGTGGTTCGTGGTTCACTTCTTGTGTGAGGGGGGTGTAGTTTATTCAACTGCTGCTAAAATGGATTTATAGCAAGAGCTTTAGTATTGGAAGACTGTGTTTTTCTGATAAATATGAGAGATTTAAGGCTTTTGGAAAGATTGATAATTCTAAATTTGAGAATTTGCTTTCATTGTTAATTCTACAATATCCGAAAATAGATGGAATATTTATAATATTAAGATTGCTTTGGATATTAAAATAGGATCAAAATTAGGTAATGTGTAACAATTCTTTCTCTTTTGATCATTATTTCTATGCTTATATTAAAAATACTGCTGATCAGGAGTTTTCTGGTGGCGCAGCGGGTTAAGAACCCAGCATTGTCACTGCAGCAGCTTGGGTTGCTGCTATGGCATGAGTTCAATCCCTGGGAATTTCCATATGTTGTGGGTGCAGCCAAAAAAAAAAAAATACTGCTAATAAATGTAGACCAGAAATTTGTTGGTTGAAATGAGAGGGGAAAAAGCGCACCTTAAAAAACAAAAAACAAAAAACAAAAAAAACAACATGGTGAAGGTAGTACCAAAATGTGATAATAGATTAAATGACAACGTAGTGTAGTACAGTGGGAGAATATTCCCTTGTTTTGTCTGGGCTTCACTTCTTCCCTACTTCACCTCCCGCTTGTTTTTTTTTTTTTTTTTTTTTTTAATTTTATTGGAATATAGTTGACTTACAATGTTGTTGTTAGTTTCAGGAATATAGTAGAGTGAATCAGCTATATACATATATCCATTCTTTTTAAGATTCTTTTCCCATAAAAATTATTAGAGTATTGAGTGGAGTTAACTATGCTATATACTAATCCTTGTTACTATTTTAAAAAAGTTGTCCATAATAATATTTTGCATCTCTCCGGCTACAGGGGTATGCAGGTAATCTGGGCTTGACCCGTCTCTGTGGCAAAGGATAATTGTCCAAAGTGTTGGCTCATGACCTAAGTGGATATATTCATTATCTGCTACTGTAACACATTATGGAAGTTTAGAAGCTTAAAACAACACATTGCTATTATGATACTGTTATGTAGGTTAGAAATTGAGTATACTTCTCACTGAGCTAAAATTAAGATGTTCCTCTTTTTTTTTTTTTGACTTTTCAGGGCTGCACCCACAACATATGGAGGTTCCCAGGCTAGGGGTTGAATCAGAGCTGTAGCCACTGGCCTAAGCTACAGCAATGCCGGGTCCAAGCCACATCTGTAACCTACACCACAGTTCAGGGCAAGGTCACCTTGCACCCTCTGGGCGAGGTCAGGGATCTATCCTGTGTTGGCATGGATGCTAGTCAGATACATTTCTGCTGAGCCACGATGGGAACTCCCCTTCGTTTTAAAAAAATTTTGTTATAGTTGATTTATGATTTTTATTTTTTCTGTTATAGATGATATACAATGCTCTGTCAGTTTCTTCTGTACAACAAAGTGACCTAGTCTTACATATACACACAAACATATGTATGTACATTCTTTTTCTCACATTATCCTTCATCATGTTCCACCCCAAGTGACTAGATATAGTTCCCTGTACTATACAGCAGTTTCTCATTGCTTATGCACTCCAAATGCAATAGTTTGCATCTACTAACCCCAAACTTTCAGTCTATCCCACTCCCTCTACGTCTTCTTTGGCAACCACAAGTCTATTCTCCAAGTCCATGAATTGTTTCTTTTCTGCAGAAGGTTGATTGGTGCCATATATTGGATTCTAGATATAAGTGATATAATATGGTATTTGTCTTTCTCTTTCTGACTTACTTCACTTAATGTGAGAGTCTCTAGTTCCATCCATGTTGCTGCAAATGGCCTTGTTTTGTTCTTTTTTATAGCTGAGTAGTAGTCCATTGTGTATATATACCACATCTTAATCCAGTCATCTGTCGATGGATATTAAGGTTGTTTCCATGTCTTGGCTATTGTGAATAGTGCTGCAGTGAACATACAGGTGCATGTATCATTTTCAAGGAAAGTTTTGTGTGGATATATGCCCAAGAGTGGGATTTCTGGGTCATATGGTAGTTCTATGTATAGTTTTCTGAGGTACCTCCATACTGTTTTCCATAGTGGTTGTACTAATTTACATCCCCACCAGTAGTTTAAGAGGGTTCCCTTTTCTCCACATCCTCTCCAGCATTTGTTATTTGTTGACATGTTAATGATGGCCATTCTGACAGGTGTGAGGTGGTACCTCATTGTAGTTTTGATTTGCATTTCTGTAATAGTCAGTGAAGTTGAGCATTTTTTCATGTGCTTGTTGGCCATCTGTATATCTTCTTTTGAGCAATGTCTATTCAGGTCTTTTGCACATTTTTCAATTGGGTTGTTGGATTTTTTTTTCCTGTTGTATAAGTTATTTGAATATTTTAGAGATTAAGCCCTTGTCAGTTGCATTATTTGAAACTATTTTTTCCCATTCCGTAGGTTTCTTTTTCTTTAATATATTTTTAATGATTTATATTTAATACATTATAGGTTTACAGTGTTCTGTCAATTTTCTCCTGTACAGCAAAGTGACCCAGTCACACATATGTATATACATTCTTTTCCTCACATTATCCTTTATCATACTCCGTCAAAAGTGACTAGATATAGTTCCCTGTGCTAAACAGCAGGATCTCATTGTTTATCCATTCCAAATACAATAATTTGCATCTATTAACTCCCAGGCCATCCCACTCCCTCTGCCTCCCTTTGGCAACCACAAGTCTGTTCTCTAAGTTTATGAGGTTTTTTTTTTTTTCCCCTGTGGTAAGGTTTATGCTGCATATTAGATTGCAGATATAAGTGGTATCTTATGGTATTTGTCCTTCGCTTTCTTACTTCACTTAATATGAGAGTCTCTATTTCCATCCATGTTGCTGCAAATGGCCTTTGGCCTTGTTTTGTTCTTTTTATGGCTAAGTAGTATTCCATTGTGTTTCTATAACACATCCTCTTCATCCATCCATCTGTTGATGGACATTTAGGTTGTTTCCATGTCTTGGCTATTATGAATAGTGCTGCAGTGAACATACAGTGCATGTGTCATTTTCAAAGAAAGTTTTGTCTGGATATATGTGCAAGAGTGGGATTTCTGGGTCATAAGTGGTAGTTCTATATTTAGTTTTCTGGGGTACCTCCATACTGTTTTCCATCTTTTCTTTTATGGTTTCCTTTGTGTGCAAAAACTTGTCAGTTTGATTGGGTCCCATTGGTTTATTTTTGCTTTTATTCCTGTTGCTGTGGGAGACTGACCTAAGAAAGCATTTATACAGTTGATGTCAGAGAATGTTTTGCTTATGTTCTCTTCCAGGAGTTTGATGGTGTCTTGTCTTACATTTAAGTCTTTAAGCCATTTTGAAGTTTTTTTTGTGCATAGTGTGAGGGTGTGTTCTAGTTTCATTGATTTACATGTGGCTGTCCAGTTTTCCCAGAATCACTTTTTGTAAAGACTGTCTTTTTCCCATTTTATATTCTTGCATCCTTTGTCGAAGATTAATTGACTGTAAGTGTTTGGGTTTATTTCTGGGTTCTCTATTCTGTTGCATTGGTCTGTATGTCTGTTTTGGTACCAGTACCACACTGTCTTGATTACTGTGGTTTTGTAATATTGCCTGAAGTCTGGGAGAGTTATGCCTCCTGCTTGGTTTTTGTTCTTTGGGATTGCTTTGACAATTCTCAGTCTTTTGTGGTTCCATGTAAATTTTTGGATTGTTTGTTGTAGTTCTGTGAAAAGTGTCATGGGTAATTTGATAGGGATTGTGCTGAATCTGTAGATTGCTTTGGGTAGTGTGGCCATTTGTACGATATTCTTCCCACACACGAGCGTGGAATATCTTTCCATTTCTTTGAATCCTCTTTGATTTCCTTGATGAACATTTAATAGTTCTCAGCATCTAAGTCTTTCACTTCCTTGGTCAAGTTTATTCCTAGGTATTCAGTTTTTTGGGGTGTGATTTTAAAAGGTATTGTATCTTTGTATTCTTTTTCTAATATTTCACTGTTAGTATACAGAAATGCCACCAATTTCTGAGTGTTAATCTTGTATCCTGCTACTTTGCTGCATTTGTTGATCAGTTTTAGTAGTTTTTGTGTGGAGTCCTTTAGGTTTTCTATATATAGTATCATGTTGTCTGCATACAGTGGCAGTTTTAACTCTTCTCTTCCAGTTTGTACATCTTTTATTTCTTTGTCTGATTGCCGTGGCCAGGACTTCCAATACTATGTTGAGTAAAAGTGGTGAGAGTGGGCATCCTTGTCTTGTTCCAGATTTTAGTGGGAAGGCTTTCAGCTGTTCTCCATTGAGTATTATGTTTGCTGTGGGTTTGTCATAAATGGCTTTTATTATGTTAAGGTGTGTCCCTCTATACACACTTTGGTGTTTTTATCATGAATGGATATTGGACTTTGTCAACTGCATTTTCTGCATCTATTGAGATGATCATGTGGTTTTTGACTTTTGTTAATGTGGTTATAATGACCTTCTCTGTCCCTTATAATCTTTGGTTCAAATAATATTTTGTCTGATACAAAATAGTATCAGTAATAGTAATATAGCTATTACTGCTCTATTTTGGTTTCTATTTGTGTGGAATCTCTATTTTTACCTCTTTAAATCTTTGTATGTCAAAGTTGAAGTGAATCTTTTTTTAGGTAGCATATGGTTTGTTCTTTTTTTTTTCTTATCCATCAGCCACTATTTGTCTTTGAGTTGGAGAATATAGTTCAGTTACTTGAAAAGTAATTATTGATATCTCCCTAGTTGATCACACTTTGTACTGGTTGTCTTGCATTGTTGAGAAAATTACACGTCCTTGTGACTGCATGTCCTTGTGACTCCACTGGAAGTGGATACTTGGAAACTTACGCTAGGTTTCTTCTGGACTTTGCTCCATAAACCTTTTCCCTTGTGGATTTCAATCTATATTCTTTTACTCTAATTAATCATAGCAATGACTGTGATAGTTAGAAATAAATAAAATTTTTTTCCTTGTTTTGTAATTTCCCTGTTCCTTTCTTTTTCTCCTTGTATTTTCTTTTGGGATTTGATGATTTCCTATAATAGTGTGCCTTATTCCTTTCTCTTTCTCTTTGTGTATCAACCTTATATGTATATTCTTTTGCTTTGGAGTAACCATGAGTCTTATATAGTATTAAGCTGATAACAGATTAACTTTGAATGCATACAAAAGTTCTGCGTTTTAAATATCTCCTCCTGTATTGTGTTTTTGATGGCACAGTTTATATTTTTTTACATTGAGTATGAAATTATTGTAGCTATTATTATTTTTAATTCTTTTGTCTTTTAACCTTTGTATTAGAAGTGATTTACCAATATTATGACACCATTGGAGTATTCTAAATTTAACTATATGTTTATCTTTTTTCCTGAATTTAATTATATGTTTATATTTACCAGTGAGTACTATACTATCTTATTTTTCCGTTACTAGTTAGCATCCTTTGTTTCATATGAAGAACGTTTTTAATGTTTCTTGTAAGTTCAAGCTAGTGGTGGTTATCTCCTTCAGCTTTTGTTTGAGAAACTTTATCTCTCCTTCAGTTCAGAAGAGCAACTTGGTTGTCAGTATTCTTGGCTGGCAATTTTTTTCCTTTCATCACCTCAAATATGTTATGTTACTTCCTTTTGGCCTGTCTTGTGTTTCTACTAAAAAATCTGCTGATGGTCAATGAGGATTCCTTTGTATTTGCTTTTTCTTTGCTGCTTTTAGGATTTTTTCTTTGTCTCTAACTTTTGACAATGTAATTATAATATTCCTTTAACTTTTTGACAGTTTAGAAGTTCTCATTATGATTTAGCAGTAATGAATCTGACTAGTTATTCTTGAGGATATGGGTTTGATCCCTGGCCTCACTCAGGGTTTAAGGATCCAAAGTTGCCCTGAGCTATGGTATAGGTTGCAGACACAGCTTGGATCCCATGTTGCTGTGGCTGTGGCATAGGCCCTCAGCTTCAGCTCTGATTAGACCTCTAGCCTGGGAACTTCCATATGCCACACTATGGCCGTAAAAAGCAAATAAAAAGAACCCAATTTTTTTTTTTACCATTTAAATATAATATTTCTCTTTGGATTCCTCTTATTTGGGGCTTTTTGACTTCTTGGATATGGATGTCTGTTTCTTTACTCAGGTTAGGGAAGTTTTCAGCTGTTATATCTCTGAAAAAGCTTTCTGCCCCTTTCTTTCCCTTCTGCTTCTGAGTCTTTTATAACATGTCTATAGATTCACCTGATGTTGTCCCATTAGTCATCTAAGCTGTCTTCATTCATTTTTGTTCTTTTTTCTTTTTGCTTCTGTGATTGAGCAGATTCCACTGCCACCTTTTTGAATTCTGTGATCTTTTTTTTTCCACTTTAGTCTATTGTTGAAACCTCTATTGAATTTTTTAGTTCAGCTCTTATATTTTTAAGCTCTATTGTTTCTTTATGGTACATTTTATGTATTCTCTTTGTTGAAATTTTCACTTAGTTTATGCATTGCTCTCCTGAGTATCATTCTGAGTATTATTTTGAAATCTGTGACACATAAATTGCTTATGTCTGTCTCATTAAAATCTGTTTCTGGAGATGAATTTTGTTCTTTTGTTTGGAACGCATCCCTCTGTCTTTTTATTTTCCTTGGCTGTCTATGTTGGTTTCTGTGCATTAGATAAAATAGCCACCTCTTCCAGTCTCAACAGAATAGTCTCATATAGGAGATGAAATGAACTTTATCAATCAGCCTGTGCTTTTATTTTTCTTTTTTGTGTCTTCAAACTTCATAGATTTTCAAGCTGCCTCTTTTGATTTTAGTTACCCTCTGTAGTTGAGGATATACTGACCCATCATTATCCCAAAGGGGAGGACCATAGTCAGTACCTTGATGAAGATTAGAATCTTGGCCCCCAGGCAGCAGCTTTTCAAGTATGCAGATAAACCTCTTCCAAGGAAGAACTGGGGGATGGGAATTTTTGTGTTTAGCCCTGGTGGGATAGCAAGTTAATAACTGCTTTTTTTTTTTTTTTTTGCTAAGTTTCTGTGTTACACAGGAATGGAAGGCCTGTCAGTCAGACAGTCTGGAGCCAGTCTCTCTCAGGCTGTAGTCGTAAAAGCTAGGGTACAGACTTATGTAAAAGATCCTTCCAGGACGATACTGGTGACTTGGATCAGGCTGGAGGAAGTAGGGGAATGAGGTGCCCACTGGCTCCTCTGGTTTCTGGGGGAAAATCAACAACCAGCCCCTTGTTGCCTGCTATTATAGAAGGCTGACACTCAAGCAGTGACTTTTAAAGCATTCATATAAATGTAATAAAAATAAAAAAGTCCATC
>PVHT020000035.1:526633-585763 GCA_004024745.2 Catagonus wagneri | reverse complement strand
TCTGCTCCTCATGACTAGTAGCAGTCTTCTACTGAGATGAGTGCTTGATTGCAAGTACCCTTCACTAAAATCATATACCTGACACCCCCCACACACTGCCAAATCTTTTCAGAGCAGTTCCTCAGAGGTATGTGAAAGTCTGTCTCTTGGGTTATAGTCCTCACTAAATTACCAAATAAAGCTGAAATCACATCTCTCACATTATATGTTTGTTTTCAGTCAGCACCTCTCTCAGTGGAAGATTGGGAGATGGTTTAACTGAGCACTGAGGGACAGCTCTGGTGAGCACTCACACACCCAAGTAAAAACTGCTTCTTTTCTATAGACTTGCGGTCTCACGGACACAAGCCCTATTGGTTTTCAGAGGTAGCTTTTTGGGGGGCTTGCCCATCAGGTGAGAGTCTTAAAAGTTTGGATGCTAGATGTGGGGTCCAAAAGCTTTGCCAGGGAGAAGCTGGGAGTTGAGAATTCCCTTCTCTGGTGGTGTGCTGAGTGGAGTTTATGACAGGAATTGTTCCCTACTCATTTCAGTGTGATTATTTTCTTTTTTGCCTGATGTATAGGCATTGAATAGCTAGCTTTTGGATCTCTTTTAGAGGGAATTGCTCCATGTGTAGTTGTACATCCAGTGTATCCATGGGAGTAGGGAGCTTAGGAACTTCCTATGTTATCATCTTGATTGACCTTCTGATTCTAGGTGCTTTGTAAAAAAATGGGTAATAGTTTATTTCATAAGACAAAAATATTCTGTAATTATATTTATGAGACAATATATGCATAGATATTTGACATGGTGGAATGTAGATTGTGATGACTTTATATCCTCAGCATTTCTCTCTGTCTTCTCTCTCTTTGATATCTGATGATTCTACTCCATAAGTATAACGGCATTGTCAGTTAAGTTAGTATGTGCCCCGTCTCCACCACACATGGATTTTAGGATTGGTCAATGATAATGTCCTGTTCCTTTGGCAATAATGAATAATCCAAAATGTGGCACTGACCCAAGCTAATCAGAGACTTTCCTTGGTATTGACATTGGTGTATACATGTTGGACCAATACTAATTACAGCAACAGAACACAAATACTCTCTTTTTGTTGAGGTTGGCAGCTGGATATGAAAATGAGAAACTGCCAGTGACCATTCTCATTAGCTTCATCAATGAAGTCGGCAGTAAGATAATGCCAGCATACAGAGGGAGGTGAAGGATGGGGAGAGAGAGAGAGAGGCCGAGTCGGGAGAGAGGAGAGGAAGAGAGAAAGCTTATGACGTTTTTTAATCTCCAGCTGAAAATTTCCCTGAGGCTAATTCTACCCCTGGATGTCTCAGCTAAATACTAAAATATATTTCATATTAAGATAATTTGACTTGAGATTCCTTCACTTGCCAGTGAATAAGTTTTGACTAATGCAGAAAGTTACAAATGATGAATCCAAAATGCTGAGTTTGTAGGAATTGTCAGAGCCATTTTGCTGTTGTTACTATTTGTTTATTAGGAATTGTCAGAGTCATTTTGCTGTTGCTATTATTTGTTTATTATCCTTTCTTGGAAGAAGTGTAATGAAAAAAAAAAAAGGACCTTAAAATGGTCAAGAAAATCCATGGAAAATTGGAAACGTGATATAGAAAAAGGATTATTTGATACCAGATATAAGTGATACTGGAATTGATCCAGAATGCCAAGAAAAATATGGCACTGAGAAAAATATATAGATGAAAGAGGGAGAAAAGGGACATGGGAAAGTTAAAATTGTTGATGAGTGGTGCAAAAAGGAACAGTCAGATTTAAAAGAAGCCTCAGGAAGTGCACATGAGGGTTAAACTAGAAAATATGTTGGTTTGAATGCAAATGAGGAAGAACTGGCTTGGAAATTCAAGTAACAATTATACCTATGGTAACAAGAGTTTGGCTAATAAAGCAATGTTAAAAAAGGCAAATGGTCAACAACAGAATCATGAATATGTGTGCTTATTTTGACTTGTAATGCATTCATTTTATTTTTGGAGTAAATATGTTGACTATTTGCTGCTGGAATAAATTTGTTCAAATTTTACTGTTGGAACTAGCTTTTTCTTGAATTAGACATGAATTAATGAATTTGTGTACTTACAAGAATCTGCCCAAAAGAGAAAAGCAGGTTTCTTTCATTTCCTTTTTTTTTTGAGCAAGGATCAAAAATCTGTTTCTGAAAACAGTTATCTTTATTGCTTTACTAGTCATATAACAAAATCCTGCCTTGTAGAATCCTTATTATATATTCTTTGGGCATAATTTCTCAATTTTCCGTTTTTTAAAAATTTTTTTTGGTCTTTTTGTCTTTTAAGGGCCACACCCATGGCATATGGAGGTTCCCAGGTTAGCGGTTGAATCAAAGCTGTAGCTGCCGGTCTACACCACGGCCACAGCAACTCAGGATCTGAGCCATGTCTGCGACCTACACCACAGCTCACAGCAACGCCAGATCCTTAACCCACTGAATGAGGCCAGGGATCGAACCTGCAACCTCATGGTTCCTAGTCGGATTCGTTTCCGCTGCACCATGATGGGAACTCCCAAATTTCTCAATTTTTTCTGTATTAGTCTTTTCAATTTATTCTGGCATCTTTTATCAATGAATGGGCTGAGAATTTCATATTATTGAGCTCGCCATTAGCATGAGCTTTTCAATGTAATATCAACTTGCCTGCTATAGTGAACTAAAGCATATGATGACACTTGTGTAAATCATCACAACAAATTATTTAATCAATGAGAGACAACTGTCATCCTATGAGCTTCATTTTCCATTTAATAGTCTGAGAAACCTTTCTTGGTATCAAATGTTAAATTAATAAGAATACGTTAACTCTCACCTCCTCACTGAAGTGTGGCTTAGATTTAGTTAAAGCTTTATTTGATGACTCGGTAATGGTATATCCTGGTTATAACCTAATCCACGCAATGCTTGCATCATATATATCTACAAAATGTGTCATTTTAATGCTGATGCTTTGACATCAGACTATACCTAAGCTTAAAGTTTCACTTTCTGATTTATTCACTGTGTCATCTTAGACAAGTTATTTTGAGACAAATTTCCTTCATAAAAGAAAATGAGTAATATATATTTCCTATGGTTATTTTGGAGTTTAAGGTCAGTAGTAATGATGCTGACGAGGGTGATAATGGCAGCTGTGATTACATAGGGTCCAGGAAAGCGAACTTTGGTTTAGTTAAGCTTTGTCTAGGAAGATAGCTTGATGTTAATGTTTACTTGTGGATAAAGCAAAATTATACTCTTCTTGTTTAATCCTGAAAAGCTGCCCTGAAATCTGCCCCAGCACTTTCCCTTCAAGTCAGTGATTTGAAATAATATATTTTCTGGGTATAACTTAAAATGAACATAGCTATTTTCATTGTTTGCAAGCTAAAATTGAAACAGGGTCTGACAAAACAGTCTGCTGGAACTCCAGCTTTCTCAGATCCCCTCTGTGGCCCAAAGACCTCTGTGTGGGAACTCCTTGCAGTAACCAAGGACATGTTCCGCATCCATCCACGGCCTCACATCTATGATATTGCGAAGGCATGCATCCTTGACTACTGTACCATGAGAACCCTTATAGAACTGATATTGATTCTTCCTCTTCCTCTCACCCACCCTTTGAGACATGTCATTTGTCATTTCAGGCCAGATCTAAAATCACACTTCATTGCTACCTTGTGCTCTCAACTTCACAGAGAAGCTCTGGTGCTTTTCATCTTTCTTCCATATCTGGTGAAGTGCTTGACACACACCAGGCAGCTCATTACATGTGTACTGAATGAATGCAACTTTTAATTTATTTTTCGTTTAGTATAACCTTTACTATAAATGCTTTTGAACTTTTCTAGAGATAGATACTGAGGAAAATTGCTCTCTGACATTTTCAAAGATTCTTTACTCGCAGTTCGAACTATCCTTACTTAGCTTGAAACACAGATATTTCCACTGATGAATTCTTCCCTCCCTGTGGCATATTAAATTATTTATTGGGAAATACTCACTTCGTGGAATTTTTATCTGATTGGTCACGTGATTTGCTTAGGTTAAAGTATGTTGGAGGCACAACTTGCATGGAGGCTTAAAAGGAGTTTCTTAATTGGGCTTGCCCTCTTGAGCTTCCAGCCTTCTCCTCGAAAATATGACTCAGGTAACCACTAGTCAAAAGAACGTAACAGACACATGGACTAGACCTGGACCCAACCCGTAGCCTAGAGCCAAGCTTTTTAAACCAAGTTTTAAGCAGCCAAACCCCAGCTGACCTGAAGATTTATGAGTGAAAAATAAACTTAGTTGTTTCATGTCACTGTGATTTGTTTATTTTTATGATTTCTTCTTACAACTGCACCTGTGGCATATGGTTCTGGGTTAGGGGTTGAATCAGAGCTGCAGCTAAGGCCTATGCCACAGCCATAACAACACCAGATCTGAGCCACATCTGTGACCTGTGCTGCAGCTTGAGGCAATGCTAGATCCTTAATCCACGGAGTGAGGCCAGGAATTGAATCCGCATCCTCATGGAGACTGGTTCTTAACCTGCTGAGCCGTAATGGGATCTCCTTACTGTGTTTTAAGATAATTTGTTATATGACATTATTGTGGCAATAACTGACTGTTCTAACCAGTCTGTAGTATTGGGAAGGATATATGGAGTTACGGACTCATCTGGGGAATAGTTGAGGGAATAAAAGTTTCAGTAAATTTTTTATTATTATTAAAATCTTTAGATTCATATGCAAATAAGTACATAGAGCTATCATGTCATCCCTTGTTGTATGATGTAACAGTGTCTGAATGTGTTTAGAACTTATTTTAGGTTCATGCTCTAGAATTTCTCCTATAATAATGAACTACATTTACCATCTCTTTATTATTTAATAGCCACATGAACTTATTATTAGCCAGTTACTATGCATAATTGCCTATTTTCTGGTGTTTATTGTAGACTACCTTACATTACATGTTAAGATAAGCTTATTTTTCCTGCAGGTATAATATTCCATTTTGCTAACATTCAGGATGGACACTCCTGAATGTAAATGATTTCTTCAGTCTTAGAATTTAATTTTTTTCATGTGGTCATTTTCATAGGTCTAGAACGTAAAAAGTTATCTTTTTTTCCTTTTTTTTTTTTGGTTTTTAGGGCTGCACTTGTGCATATGGAGGTTCCCAGGCTAGGAGTCAAATTGGAGCTGTAGCTGCTTGCCTACACCACAGCCACAGCAATGCAGGATCAGAGCCGTGTCTGCAACCTACACCACAGCTCATGGCCACGCCGGATCCTTAGCCCACTGAGCAAGGCCAGGGATTGAACCTGCATCCTCATGGATGCTAGCTGGATTCGTTAATCACTAAGCCACAACAGGAACTCCAAAGTTATCCTTTTTAAAAGGGATAGCTAGTACTTTCTGTTGTATTCATCTTTTTTTTTGTACTCACAGGAGATATTCCTCCAGTTCTATTGAGGACAACCATTTCCAGTTCACTATTGCACTTTAACACTTGTTTAAACACTTTAACACTATTTTAGCACTTGTTTCTTAGACCAACTTTAAGAATAATGTTTTTTCTCCGCCTTTGTCAGTGTGAAGATGGGGGAGGGGAAACTCTCTTTCTCATTTACAGTCTTCCCTCTGTGAGCATGCTGAGGCTGTTGTAATAAACTGCTTAAAAATATTTGAAAGTCTTTACTAAATATTTGTGATATTCAAAAGGGAATTACAACGTAACATCAAAACAGTTACAAGATATAGAAAACATGATCTAAGTGGTTAGTCTCTTTACAAAATATATTCTCCTGCATGGTCCCATTTCCTTCTTTGTCTTCCTTCTCTTTAAATTTTAAAGTAACTTCACATCTCCAAGGAAAGAATATTCTTACCAACAGCTAGGTGGTTAGTTCCACCACATAACTACCCTTTTCCTACACTTTTCTTTTAAAAATCTAAATCATTAAATCTAGATTGCTGATTTTGGATTTTCACTCAGTATTAATGATGCCTAATAATCTAAGACCTGAGAAAGTCTACAATGAGAAATCACCTGCAAGAGTTGAAAAAAGGGGAGAGAATCGGCTGTTCTTCAGTCCTGCAGGATAAAGAAGGGAAAGTTGGAGGAAATGGAAATTGGACAGGAGTAAGGAGGAGGGATTTAAAATGTAAAATGTAGAAAGAAGTGTATATTCAGACACCTTACTTTTCAACAAAGAGAAACTAGGCTACTGAAAGTAGGTTTGATGAACTTTGCTTTATTGATTATTTTATTTGTCCTAGTAATTATTGAAAACTAGCTACAGTTGGATACTACACTATATACTTAAATCAGAGCTCAGCGTGAATACTCTTTGCCCCACAGAGTTCAAACTTGTAGATTCTGAAGCACACCTCTGATAGAAGGTTAGATTCTGTACCTGGAGGGCAAGCTCATAGCCAAAATACAAATTCTCTCCTGTATTTGCTTCTATATTGTAGAGCCCAGACATTATGAACTCCACATATTTGGAAATTTTAAAACATTATCCCTGTTATAATAAAAGAGCATCATTTTCAAATGATGGTGGTGTCATGAAGTAATCTCTAAGAAAAAAGAAAGTTATATCTCAAATTACTAATTTGCCTCTAATTTTCCTTGAAATCTTGGGTAAGTCCTTCTCTAGATCTGTTTTGTTATCTCTAAAATACTGCAAGTAATGCTGACCCTTGCTGCATTTGAAAGTGGGAGGAAAGATTGCTAAATGATTACAAAATATTTTACAGATGGAGAATCACGTGTGTGCCAGAATTGAGTATATTGACCCATTGATCCTTTCAGTGATAAAGAAAATGTTGCTACTTAGGGAGCTGATATGTGAGGGGAAAAAAGAGAAAGAAATAATGGAATGAAATGAGAAAAGAGCAAGGGTAGAAAAGTCAGTTAACGTCTTTACCTGAAGGAAGACAAATTTTTCCAGAGACCAGTTGTGTTGACTTCACTTCAGTTTAAATTGTGAAGAAAAATGCCTTAAGTGAACACATTTATACTAATTTTACTTAGTTTTCAGTATGTATACTTTTGTTTTATTTAATCAATATTTAAACATGTAACCAAAGTGCCCCTTTCATGCTAATAAGTCGCATTCATGTAAGAATTTTTTGGGTAAACTGTGTTCTTTTATATTTCATTATTTAGAAAGGAAACTTCTGTCTCATGCCTCATTTAAGATTCTGTGGAATCTTTCTTGCTTCAGTAATTTCCCTATTAAATTACAACTATGAGTACTAGTTCCTTACCCCAAAGGAAACCAATAAAATCACCCAAACTAATGAAGTTGCTTCCAACAGCAAGCTCCTCGTTATGGGGGTACTTCTAATTACTGTTAAAATGAACTGGAACGGAATGTCTCCGGAATGGGATGTCCCAGAGCAATAAACCAAAACTGTAAACAGCTGTGCAACTCCCAATCTTTTCATTTCACCTTTACGATCATAGCATATCAACTAATTTTTAAGTATTGGTGGACAAGAAGAATTGGACTTGAACATACAACCAGAAACATTTATAAGAATTTTCTTATGTCATTATAATAAGAACATATTGCTTTTATTTGTTTTGCAAGTAGGATTTATTTTCTTTCCTGGGTGTTAGCGTATTTGTTCACACATTTATGACTCTGCACTAATTGCCATGCTTAGGTAGTACTTCAGACAAGACTACATTGAACAAGGATCGTGATGTAGCTTATACAGCAGAAATCACTGTCAGTGCTGAAATGGCTTGTACAGGGGAATGGCTTTAGATCAGATTTAATTAAGGTGTGCTTCCCTGTCCAATGTAATTTTATGCTTAAAGCAATACATAGCAGAAATTCTATCCAAATCGGAAGGTAGACACTCTATAAACAAACAAGAAAGCATGCTGCTTTTGTTGACACTAATTCATCCTCAATAGGGATTTCAAAAGAGAAACACGTGTCAATTTGATAAATTCACATAGCTGGAGGAGTTAAACACACATATGATAAAAAGTTGTGAAACAAGAGGGATGAATTGTTACAAAGGAAGTTAAAAAGTCATATTAGATATGGAAAGATTGTGTAAAGGCAATAGTAAAATTTAATGCTGCTTTTCTCCAAATGAGGGGAAAAGAGAACTGGGGTGTGAATGATAATACTAGATATTAACAATGTGGTTACTTTTATATTGGTGGTCTATTATTTACAGATAAGGTATGAAGTATGTTTGCAAACACTGGGCTATTAGGAGATACGGCTTCTAATTCTTGTTCATCACTAGAGAATGGCTGTGCATCTCTGTTCACCTCTTTTACCGTCACTGGGTCTGTTTCCTTAACTGTAAAACAGATAGTAAAACTGAGTATGTGATACACATGGTCTCTTCCACGTCTGTGACTCCCTTTTGCTGTTCTATGACTTGAGAAAATTCATATTTCACTTAGGGACAACTTTTGGTGTATATGGCATTCAAGATCCATGAAATAATTTTTACTCCTTTTGTGGAAAATTGGCAAGTATATTTTTTACAAGGACTATACATTTTTTAATGATAATGATGAGTAAATACTACAGTGGGTGTGTATTTTATCACTCTGACTCGTGTGGAACTATATTTCCCCATAACTCCCACCTCTGCACAGCTTCCAGCTAGGCTGGGCCACTGGAGACATTTTGTGAGAAGTTTGACAGGTAGGTGCGATGGAAGCACCAGCCATGAGCTACACTGACGTTTATCTGATGGCTCATCTTGTTGGCATGGGCAACAGCTCCCTCAGCTTCTGCTGGACCTCCTCCTTCTCTTCCTCTGACTCCTAGGCCAGATGTATGGCTAGTGACATGATGCAGAGTGCTAGCTTCTCCTGAAGATCCACTCAACTTCCATATTGGGACTTTGAAATACCCATGACATTCCTATCCATTTTTATGGATTCTAGGAGCTCCTCATAGCTTCACCTTGTTCTTAACTTCCTTTACATCTTTTCTTACCTACAACCTTATCTGTGAACTCAGCCATCATCACTAGACAAAGTCACAATAGCAGCACAGAGACTGGTTATATAGTTGTATAAGGTCATATCCTGGAGATGAACACACGTGTTTGTGTGTGCATGCATGTGTGTGTGTTGTTCTGTTGCTTCTTTGACTAAATTCAGTGATACACATCCCCAAATTTATTATCTATACCATTTTGAGAAATAACTTGATATTCCTTGATGTATTTTATTATTATTAATTTTATTGAAGCATAGTTGATTTAAAGTGTGTTAGTTTCTGGTGAGCAGCAAAGCGATTCAATTATACACAAACACACACATATATATTCTTTTTCCATTGTTTATATATATCTGAAAGAAAATTTGAAAGCTTTATACACTTTAGTAACTATCAGGCCCTTTTTTTTTTTCTTTTTCTTTTTAGGGCTGCACCAAAGCATGTGGAGGTTCTCAGGCTAGGGGTTGAATTGGCACTGTAGCTGCTGGCCTACACCACAGTCACAGCAACACCAGATCCGAACTACATCTGCAGTCTACACCCAGTGTGTGGCACCACCGGACCCTTAACCCACTGAGTGGGGTCCAAGGATTAGACCCACAACCTCATGGTTACTAGTTGGGTTTGATAAAACACAGAGCTACAACGGGAACTCCCAGTTTTTTTCTTTTTCATTTGTTTTAAAGGAAGTTGTACCTGAAGACACAGTGCTCTATAAGTGTTCACTCAAAGCTGCCTAGAAACTTGAAAGGACTGTTAATGAATGAATGTTTCCAAATCTAGCATGTGTGAGCATGTGTGTATTTACAGTTGCATGTGTGCCTATGTGTATGTATGTTCACGTGCTGGAGCATAGTTTGAGAGTATGTGTATATTTATTTGATACTCAATTTATATTCAGGAAAGCAATCTTTATTTTACTACAACTATGATCTCTTGAAAGAAAACAGTTTACAAAAGGTGGAGAGAGTCATAGAATCTTGGAATATGTATTGGTGGAGCATAACAGAGGGCAGTTGGGTACTGCACATTAATGTGTATTGACCTTGGTACTTAGAATTTTGAGAGACAAGATTATAGAGAGATGATTCACGTGAATCTTGGAAATTTATTTTTATCTTTAGATTCACAATTCTGTCCTTTTGTTAACAGTCCAAACACTTTCCTAAAAACTAAACTATTAGAATTCCCTCTCTAAATTCTAATTTTTGATAGTCATGTTCATTCTTTCTCTCTTCCACATATTATTGCGCCATCATTTTTACATCATCGCCAGTTATTTTCCAGTTGGTCTTTTTGGTTGCGCTTCAGTGTCAATAACACTTCTTTGTGATTTGAACACTTATTTTTTTCTTTCTTGCCAATAAGTCTATTCTTAATTTTATAGTCGACAGAAAAGACAATTGAATATTAAAATATTTTTTTTGTGGGAAGGGGAGGTATTACTAGGTTAAAAAAAGTTATACTTAACCTTGTTTGGAACAAAATATAGAAAGCTAAAGGGAATATGGTGAAACTTACTGTCTAGAAATTGATTCAAAAGATCAAGACTGTATAAATGTTCTAAATTTATCTCTATATTTTGGGTACATGATACTCTCCTAGATTATGCTGCTTTTATTCATTGCTAGGATTAATTTCATGGCTCATGCTGTCCTTTATTTGCATGATTAAATGATTTATTATTTTGCAAAGAATTTATAAGCTTTTTGAGCTATTATGGCATGGTTATAGTTCCTTATCCAAAACACAGGAATATGTAAGGTCAAAGTTATCTCTGATGGTTAGTTGCCATTGTTATGAGTAGACTCTCAGGGGTCCAAGTGCAGAGGCAAAGGAAGGACCTGAACATACAAACATTCTGGACAGAAATTGCCAGATGATAGGATGCACAAAGAGACTTGCTTGGTTGGTATCTAGGCATTGTCAGTAAAGTCCATGCACAACTCAATGCAAGATTCATCTGTGTCATTTTTTTCGGTTCCACATATTAAGTAATAGCATATATTCGTCTTTTTCTGTCAACCTACTTCATTTAGTATGATAATCTCTGTGAATGGCATTATTTCATTCCTTTTTATGACTGAATAATATTCCATTGTAGGTATGTATATATATATGTGTGTGTGTGTATACATATATATATACATATACATATATATACATATATATATATATATATATATATACACCACGTCTTCTTTATCTGTTCCTCTGTTGTTGGACACTTAGATTGCTTCCATGTCTTGGTTATTGTAAATAGTGCTGCAGTGAATCTTGGGATGCATGTATATTTTCGAATTAATGGTTTTCTCAGTATATATGCCCAAGAGTAGAATTCCTGTATCATATGGTCAGATGCTAGTTCTAAAGTTTTCTTTTTTTAGTTATTAAAGTATAGTTGATTTATATTGTTGCTGCTGTACAACAGTGAGTCAGCCGTGTGTGTATATATATATACATATATACACACACATATATGTATGTGTGTGTGTGTATGTATAATTTTGTATAGTATTTTCCATCATGGCCTGTCCCAGGGATTGGATATAGTCCCTGTGCTGTATAGTAAGACCTCATCTGTCTATCCTGAATGTAGTAATTTGCATCTACTAACCCCAAACTCCAAGTCCATCCCACTTGCTCCCCAAGCCTTGGCAACCACAAGTCTGTTGTCTATGTCTGTGAATCTGTTTGTTTTGTAAATAGTTTCATTTGTGCCATATTTTAGATTCTACATATAAGTGATATCATATGGTATTTGTCTTTTATCTTTCTGGCTTACTTAATATGAGAATATCTGGTTGCATCCATTTACCTGAATGGCATCATTTCATTCTTTTTCATGGCTGAATTATATTCCATTTTGCTCCACTCATCAAAAAACCTCTTCTTTCCTGGGTAAATGGCATATTATGTGTGTGTGTGTGTGTGTGTGTGTGTGTGTATACCACATCTTCTTTATCCATTTGTCTGTTAATGGACATTTAAGTTGTTTCCATGTCTTGGCTATTGTGAATAGTGCTATTGTAAACATAAGGTTGCATGTATCTTTTGAATTAGAGTTTTGTTTGGATATATGCTCAGGTGTGGGATTGCAGGATCCTATGGTAACTCTATTTTTAGTTTTTAAGGAACCTCCATACTATTCTCTACTGTGACTGTATCATTTTTAATAGAAGTTTTGTATCATAGCCAAAGTTATCTTAAAATTTGCTCTTACTCTGATATGAAGAAAGAACAATATATTTGTTTATTCATTTATTTTGCTTTTTAGGGCTGCACCAACGGCATTTGGAGGTTCCCAGGCTAGGGGTTGAATCAGAGCTGCAGCTGCCAGCAGCTGCCACAGCAATGCCAGGTATGAGCCACGTCTGTGACCTACACCACAGCTCAGGGAAACGCTGAGCAAGGCCAGGGATCAAACCCATGTCCTCATGCATGCTAGTCAGATTTGTTGAGAAGGAACAATTTAATTCAGTAATCACTGAGCACATGGGTGTTGTTACAACAGGAACTGGGAACCAAGAGCATATAAGATTATCCTCTTCTCTACTTAACTTTTAATTACTGGAATGTTCCAGAGTACTCAATCTGAGATCTTTTCTCATCTCAGAAATTGTATAAATCCCATGGATTTAAGTTTCTTTATATCTATTATTCCCATCTTTTATTTCTATCTAAATGACTCCATAGCATCCCCAACTTGTGTCTACAACTGCCTATTGAAATATCTATTTTGTAATCTAACATATATCTTACAATCAACAAGTTCAAAGTGAAATTTTTTTCTCCACTCATCAGAAACCTCTTCTTTCCTGTGTAAATGGCATCATATTTTATCTAAGAGAAAGAGAAAATCTTCAATTTTTTCTTGATCCTTTCCTTATTATCATGTTCCACATCCCTTCTCTCCCTATTTCAATTGGCTGTACCTCCAAAACATCCTGTGTCTTTTCATCCTCCCCTCTCCACATCTTTCTAAACCACCACATTCTTTGCTTTTTTTTGGTTTGTTTGTTTTGTCTTTTTGACTTTTCTAGGGCTGCATTCGCTGCATATGGAGGTTCCCAGGCTAGAGGTCTAATCAGAGCTGTAGCTGCCGGCCTAAGCCAGACCCACAGAAACGCCAGATCCGAGCTGCCTCTGCAACCTACACCACACAGCTCATGGCAACGCCAGATCCTTAACCCACTGAGCAAGGCCAAGGATCAAACCCGCAACCTCAGGGTTGTAGTCGGATTTGTTAACCACTGAGCTACGAAGGGAGGTCCCACCACATACTTTATTACTCGGTTACAATTTTCTTTCTTGCTTACAACATCCATTCCCCTCTTAGTAGCCAGAGGAATTTTTAAAGTATACAAATTATATTATAATACTATTCAGCTTCACATTGTGTAGGAATAAAAGCCAAATTCCTCTGTTTTGAAATATATTCCGTGATACGGTGCCTGCCTACTTCTCCCATCATGTTATAACTCTGTCTTCATGGCTTCTGTGCTCTAGCCACATGGCCCCTCTCTCTTTTACTTAAGCACACCAAGTCCATTACTGCATAGGAAATTTGAACTCTATGGCTTTCTCTGGAATTCCCATCTCCCACATTGGGCACGGCTGATTCTTTGTTATCATTCAGACTTCACCTTAAATGTCACCTCCTCAGGGAAGCAGTCTTCTGTCACATAATCTAAAAGACCCACTTCAGTTGCTCCCTGCAATTCTCTTAAAAAATCACCCAGTTTTATTTTCACCTTAGTATTCATTGCCATGGATATTTTATCTGTTTATTTTCCTCTGCTTCTCTCTATTAAGGTATAAAATTCTTGAGAATGAGGATCAAGTCAGTTTCATTAAAGCAATCTCTTTCAGTCCTGCTTTATGATTTTATTCTTTAAGTGAACTGGAAGTATTAAAAGGTTTTAAGGAAAGGAATGATATGCTTTGATTTGTGTTTCAGAAGATTATTTTTGCAGAAATTATTTGAGGGAAGCAGGAATGAAGGGGGAAATAGTTGGGAGGCCTTTGCGTTTTTTCTTTAGAGAAGGATCTGAAGGAGACCAGAGGTGATGGGAGAGATATAAAAGAAAAATTTGAGGCATACATATTTAGCAATAAAATGAGTAGAACTTAGTAACATATTATGTGTGAGAAAAGCTTAAGACAACTGCTAGTATACTGTCTTGTTTAACTTGTTGGTTCCAGGGAAAAAGAACACTTAGCCCGGGAATATGTTAAGATACATCTTGGATGTGTTGATTTAGGTTGTTATAATATTAAAAGCAAATGAAGATACCTAGCAAAATATACAGAAACAAGAAAACAGAGTTCCTTGTGTTTTAGAAAATGTTATGTATTTTAATCATATAAGATTTATTTATGAGGATTTGAGTGGTGGGATGTTTTATGCAGAACCAATATGTTGATATTATAAATTATGACAATCAATATCATGAATCGATCAGCTGGTTCAATTTTTGAAATAGAAAACATTACACAAATTAAAAAGAGCAGCATTTTAAATTGTCCTGGGGAGGCTTTAATGTTGCATTTTTGTTCCATGAAATAAGGTTCTAACTGCTAGAGTGGCTATAATGAGGTCTTACTGGTATTTTTGTTCTGTTTTATTATTGCCTTCAGGCAGGCTATGAGCTTTATGAATTTTTAGCTCACCAGAGCAGATATTTAGGGAAAGGAGACTTTTTCTTATTCATATTTAGTGCATTTTCCATACTTTAAAATTGATTTAAACTAACAAAATTACACAAACTCCTTAGCATGGCTTAAAAAAGTACTTTATACTCAAGTTCAATATTACCTTTCATATCTCATTCTTTCATAGCTTTTCTCTTGCAGGGCTCTTTGAAAATTCCCCAGTACTGCATATTTTTATACCTCTACATGTTTACTTAGGCTATTTCCTCTAATTGTAAGGTCTTTTCTTGTCCTTCTTTAACTGCTTTCAAAACCTAGTTCAAATACACTGTCCCCTGTGAGAGCTTAACCAAGCCAAACCACTCCCTTTAACCCTAAAGGATTGGGTTTTTTATGTTTTGTAACAAGAAACGTGGCCCTAGTTTCAAGATCAGCATTATCATGGGTAATTTGCAAGCAACACACACACACACACACACACACACACACACACACACACACACACACACACACATATATCTTTAATGAAATTCTCGAATGAAATTCTCTAATATCCTAAGAGACTTTATCTCCTTTCTAAATGTGAAGCATCCTCACTGGAAAAAAAGCGACAACATAGAATATGTTATTTAAAGTTACTATTCACCAGAAATATATTTAACTTCCGTTTGCTTGTCTCCATCATATCAAAACTTTAGTTCAAGCTACCATTTTCTATAACATGGATTTCTGTAATACTCTTAAATGGCTCTCCTGCCTTATCACTTGCTAACTTCAGTCTGTTCTCTGGAACAAGACTTGGCAAGTGGAAGCCTAATGGCTAATGTCAGCATGCAACCCGAGAGTAAGATTAACTTTTGCATTTTTTATAGTTGGAGAAAACTTTAAAAGAAAAAAAATAGCACCTTGTGACCCATGAAAAGTGCATGAAAATTAAATTTTGGTGTGTACATTAAAAGTTTCCTATTGCTTGCATGCATCCCAGATCCTATTGTTAACCAATAGGAATAATGCTATTATCAGAGTAAGTATCCTTTTGGTGAAATTAAAAGGCTCTTGTTTAGGTGATGACTGACAGGTGGTTGAGATCATATATTTTGCTTTCCATGAACCTTTGAGAGAAGCCACAGGGTAGGAGGTGGGCCTCGAGGTGGAGGTAATGGTGGTGGCTTTTTAGATACCAAGTAAACGAGGACGTGACTGACCCCTTAGCAGTGGTTTGAGAGTTAATAGAGTATGACCGCTAGCATTGTCCC
The DNA here is from genome assembly GCA_004024745.2 of Catagonus wagneri. NCBI lineage: Eukaryota > Metazoa > Chordata > Mammalia > Artiodactyla > Tayassuidae > Catagonus > Catagonus wagneri. The sequence goes on along the minus strand of PVHT020000035.1, from coordinate 569,846 downwards.
TATCAGCAGAAATATAGTTAGTTCTTCTACCCTAGGTTTTAATGTGAGATAAAGTGCTAGGAACATAGTAGGCAGCCACAAGCTGTGTCTTATTTTATCATCACTGTTAAGTATCAAAGTATGTGAAACTGGCATTGACTTTTCTTCTTGAACTTGGGAGTGGACTGAGAGAAAGGAATTCCATTATAAACAAATAAAAATGGTTTCCTTTCTTCATTTAATTAAACTGATTTCATTCTACTTCCAAGTCAGGCATTTTGAAAAGGTTGTGTGATTTATAATGCATGCAATTTTGAACTAGGGTTCAAAAAATTAATTTTATTTCCCACTCCATCACTTATCAGCTGATTGGGCCCCTGCTGGCAAGCATTTACTAAATAAGCCATTTTCTTTCAGAAAATAAACATGACTTGGATTTAACCTATCAGTGAAAAATGTTTGTTTCAATTGTAGTATGCGGGGTGGGGTGGGGTAGGTGGGTTGTTTTAATCTGAAATTGTATTCTTCCTATAGACACTTTAAATCATGGTAGCTTATTTCGATAGAAAGGAACTGCATTTATGAATAAATCAAATAAGTATTTTCTCTTAGCCATATCTGACCTCGCTACTTGGACTGTGCATTTGATAAAATATGCATGAAGAAGACACTTGCACATATACACACATGCATACACAATCAAACACACACACATACACACACGCACGTATATATATATATATATATGCATCTAATTCAATGTGTTTTCTCTGATACGTAGCTTCACTGTCGTAATCAGTACTTATTGATTACCTGTTCTCGGGGCATGAATATGTTCGTTTGTTTTTGCTTTTTAGGGCCACACCCATGGCATATGGAGGTTCCCAGGCTCGGGGTCAAATAGGAGCTATAGCTGCCTGCCTATGCCACAGCCACAGCAACGTGGGATCCTTAATCCACTAAGCAAGGCCAGGAATCGAATCCATAACCTCATGGTTCCTAGTTGAATTCATTTCCACTGCGCCACAGTGGGAACTCCTCAGGGCATGAATATGAAAGCTGGAAAATAAGTACATAGTTTTAGAGAGTGACTTTTTCCTAATAGTACCACTTAGGTTGTTTTGCATAAGATACTTGCTTTTCCTTTTTCTCCCTTTAAAATTGCAATAAAGTTTTAGTTTCTTCATGCTTATGTGAATTTATAATGAATATTAATAAAAATCCATATTTACATGAGAAATTGGCACAGAGTCCTAGAGAGAGTAATTATTTTTTTTATGGAATATTATAGGCCAAACTTCCATGATATAGCTTTAAATAAAATTTGTGAAAAAGGACTATTAAGTCATTATGATTGTCTTTTGGGGACACTATGAATTACTCTGGTTACTGAAGTGAACAACAGTACATTGATCACCTAGTTCCTTCCATTTACAGCTGATAGTGAGAAAGATAAAAACTGATAGGACATTATCTGTGGTAGGCATAAAGTTTAGATAAATGATTCTGTTGTTGCAACATTTTCTCAGGATTTGGCTGTAGGAAGATGTAATATGTATTAGTCATATGATTAGTGACGTATGGAGTATTTCACATATAGATAATTTTATTGTCAGTACATGATACATTGCTATTTTACAAATGTTATTAGACTTAATTGGTGATATACAACTCGAGAAGAGCTATCACATTTTAACAGAAAGGAAGTTATTATCTAAAATATAATGGATTTACAAATCAAGACAATGAGATACCATCTCACAAATCTGTCAGAATGACTGTCATTAAAAAATCTGTAAATGAAGAATGCTGCTAAGGATGTAGAGGAAAGGGAACCCTTGTACACTGTTGATGGGAATGTAAATTGTTGCGACGACCTATGGAAAAATAGTATGGAGGTTCCCAAAAAGCTGAAAGTAGAACTACCATATGACCCAGAAATTCCACTCCGGGGTATATATTTGGAAAAAATGAAAACACTAATTCATAAAGACACATGCACTCCAGTGTTTATAGCAGCACTATTTACAATAATCAAGATGTGGAAGCAACATAAGTGCTCATCAACAGATGAATGTATAAAAAAGACATAACACGTGCACGCACGCACACACACACACACACACACACACAGGAATACTATTCAGCTTTAAAAAGAACAAAGTTTTGCCATTTGCAACAATGTGTATGTACCTAGAGACTATTATACTTAGTGAGGTTAGAGAAGGTTAAGTACTGTGTAATATCACTTATATATGGAATTAAAAAAAAAAACCAGATAATCCCAAATGTATATAGCAAAACAGAAGCAGACTCACATATATAGAAAACAAACTAGTTGTTATGAGGAGAGTGCCTTGTGCTGGGACTTGGAATGAGCTGAGGCTGGAGCTATTGCTGGACTAGAGCTGGGACACATGCTGACTTTTCTTTGGGAAACCAGGCAGCTGCTAGACCAGACCTCTCTCTGACCCACTGAAGGCAAGTGGCTTGGATCAGGTGTGGCTGTGCCTGTGGCATAAGCCTGAAGCTGCAGCTCCAATTTGACCCCTAGCCAGGGAACTTCCATATTCCACAGGTCTTGCCATAAAAAAAAAAAGTGTATTGTATTTTGTACACTTGGCAAATACTTAAGTGCATTTGCTGCAACTACATCCCTTAAAAAAAACTTAGAATTCCTTCTTGTAAGTTGCTTCTACAAGAAACAGAAAAGCATGTGTTTAGATATTGTGGGCTCTCTTCCCTCCCTCTTCAGGGAAGAGTCCGACATCAGGGGAAAAAACCTGCTGTTACAGGTTTAGAATGATTATCAAAATCTAATGTCTTTACCAAATCATCGACTAATATTTTTATATTAACTCACTTCCCATTAATACAGAAAGACCTGAGTAGAATAGACCATATGCATGTGCAATCACTATGTATTTTTTCACACTGAGTATAATGTGTATTGATGTCATTAGTAATGAGACTTCTCAGCTGAAAAGTGGAGAACCTAGTACAGTGACCCCATGACTCAGATTAGGTAGTATTTACTGTCTTTGACTTGAAGAGATTAATAGAGTTTATTCTGTTTCATCAGTGTTGATACTTGTCTGAAAAAAATATTCTGTTTTATAAATAGTTTGGTGTCAATTGATGCTAAATAAAATCTATATCTCGTGAATTCTTAATTAGTATATTTGCTCCCATCTAATTTAAACTTAACATTTTTATTTTCTTTGCATAAATTCTATTTTGTAGGATTCTGAAATGCACTCTTTTAAAGGACATTTTTCAAAGAGTCCAGATGGTACCAATAATTATTTATTATCTTTAGCTTTCATCATTATCTGTCATCCAATCTGTGATATTATAAATCTTGTTTAGTGCTCAGAGTTGCTATAGCAATTCAGTGAAAAAAATACTTGTGTAATAAGTTCAGAGAAATCCAGCACATTATAGGGGTAGAACTACTTTTCAAGTTTTAATTAAAAGTCTGATGACTGTGCTGACTTTGTATTAGAGTTTTATGAGTAGGTGCATATGACTGCAATCTTTTTTGTTCATTTTTAATTCAGTGAATAATATTCAAGCATATTTCCATAGAACTTGTTATAGCATGAATTGAAGTTTTCCTTTTCACCTCTGTGAAACTAGGAGAAGTCATACACAGAGCTGCTTTTGCCAACTTAATAATTAAGATCCTTCAGCAAATTTTCACTTGAAGATTAGGGATTTCTTTCTGCTGGTGGTGGGTGTCTCACTAGAATATGATCTTCAGAGCCAAGAAATTTCTGTTTTATTATTTTTTTACTCCAGCACCAAACTGGTAGAAAACACACAGTAAGTATTCAATACATACCAAGCTATAGTTAGTCTCTGGAATCCTCTTTAAACTTTTTCTGTGCCTATTAAAGTGTTCTTACTCACCAAGCTTTTCCTTTCAAATAGAGTTAATCATTCTGTAGGAGTGCTTCCTTACGACTTTGTGCTTACCTGTGATATAGTACTTAATGCATTGTTTAGTTGTTTTCATTTATCTCTTTTAGTGATAAGTGAGGATAAAACCTATACTTTTTCAGTATGTCTTTGTGTCTTCAGTATCTGAGTAGATCACGTATATTATATACCCAAAATATAACTTTTGAGTTAATTAATAACTAAGATTTATGAGTGCAGTTGTGTGCATTTGTTTGTAGTATACACTTCATAAGCCTGCCCAGTTGTTAGTACATAGTATTTCTGTGGTCAACTAAAATTATTTTTTTCTTTCTTCTTCCTTTCCTACTATTGATTGTTATTAAATTTCTTCTTCTAACATGCAAAAGCCAATTAATTTTTAAGGAACAAATACAAGACTTTATGTTGGGTCTTGTTAGTCACTGTTTCAACCTATCAAAAATATTTTTGAAAGAATAAGTCATCTAAAATTACTTTTGAAAATTCAATTTAAAAATCAAATGTATACTTTAAAAGTGAAGTATATTAAAAAAAATCAAGTATGTTTGGAATTCCTGCTGTGGCTCAGCGGGTTAAAGAACATGGCTAGTATCCATGAGGATGTGGGTTCCATCCCTGGCCTTACTCAGTGGGTTAAGGATCCAGCTTTGCTGTGTGCTGTAGTGTAGGTTGCAGATGTGGCTCAGATCTGGCATTGCTATGGCTGTGGTGTAGGTCAGCAACTGTAGCTCTCATTAGACCCCTAGCTTGAGAACTTCCATATGCCTCAGTTGTGGCCCAAAAGAGACCAGAAAAAATTTTTTTTTAAAAATCGTATTTGTATATTTATCCAAATTGTTCAGAAGCAGCTGAATGTTATCAAACACAAATCTGAGTGACTGGACTTTCTCCTTCCAATATTAAACCAATTTATTAATCAACTCACTGGTTATATTATCTGTGAATCTGCTTAGTTGTACCATTATCCCGCGCATATTTCTATGTACTTTCTATAAGTATTTGATGAAAGATTTTTCTAAAAGTTTAAGATTAAAATACTATGCTATAGAGTGTCATAATGTAGTATTGCTATAGAAAATAGATGACATCAATGGGATGATAGTATAAAAACTCTTGAAAATTCTTTTTCATAAAAATTCTTTTTCATAAAGGTAGTGAGAACTCTGGTGGAAATCAACATTTCCAGAACTTTGTAAATAACATTCTTGTATTTATTGAAGAAAAAAATTTCAAACTTGGTAAGAGCAATGACCTTTGTGATGTTTTAACTTACCCTGTTCACATCCAAGGAGTCTCCATGGTAGTCTTGAAAACCAAGAGCCCTTATCGTCTCATTGAAAACCAGCAGTCTAGCAGCCACTGGAGAGTGTATATGGTGTTGGAACTTCTTTAAAGCCTCATTCTCGGCTGTCATTATTTGAACTATATGAGAGTTCCCTGGAAAATACCACTTAGAAGACTTGTCTTTATTTGATACGTTTCAGAGTTCATCCTATGTAAACAGCATTTTCTCCAGGGGAACATTTTTTGAAAAAAAATCAGAAGTAGTTTCTTGAGGTTGTGGTAACAGTTGGGGCAAATGACAAGCTGATCAAAAAGGAAAAGCTTCTGGATATACCCAAAGGAGCTTTGCAACGTTCTAACATAATCCTGCAAATCTAGAAGTTCTCTGATAGGCATAGTTCATAGATAAGGCTATGTGAATGCTTGGTGAAGTCTGGAGAAGACCCTTCAATTCACACTTAGCTCTGGCTAACCTTGAGGATCTGTCCAAGCAGGAAGCAAAGGCTAAGCAAAGTTGTAAATTGCCAGGCTGGGGGTTAAAAGTATGCCCCAACAGACACATAATGCCCTTTGGGAAAAGCTGGAGACTTAGTGGTTACAGGCACTTAAGACATCTATGTCCAGTTATTTGCTGACTACTGCAACAAGTGAACAGAGACTTTACTTGCCTCATAATACAAAGAACACAGACTTTACAGAATTAGTTCAGAAAAGTCACAAAGCAAACAACCACCAGCAGCAGTAACAACATAAACAACACTAGCAAAAACCCTGGAGCTTTTTGTAAATTGATATGCAAATTGGCCACATTACGGTACTTAAAATGTCCACTTTTAACAACAACAACAACAAAAAATGGAAAGAACCAAAAAGCTATGGTCCTTAAAGGAGTTTGAAGAAGTCAGTTTTCATGTAATCTTGTGGAAATATCACTGAGGTAGACTAAATGTGAATTTACTAGAAAATACATTAATTTTGCTGTTTAAAATATGTTCAAAGAACTAAAGAAAATAATATCAAAGAACAAATGTATGAGAATTTCTCACAAATATATCAGGGGTGTGATAGTCTTTTTTAAAGATTAAATAGAAATTCTGGAATTTGGAAAGTATAATATTTGAAGTTAAAAATTCACTAGAAGGGCTCAGCCTCAGATCTGAGTTTGTAAACAGCATATTTGACTTGATTATAGATCATTTGAGGCTTTGTAGCTGGAGAAACATAGGTAAAAAGAATGAGGAAAGTGAACAGATCCACAGAGACCTATAGGGTACCATCATAGTACCGACATGTGCATAATGGTAGTCCCAAAGGAGTGGAGAGAATGAGAAAGGAGAAGAAAAAGAGTGTTTGAAGTAATAGTCTTCCAAAATTTGATGAAAAATGAATTCTAGGTAGGATAAACTCAGATATTCACATGTAGATGCATGTTAGTCAGCTTTCGAAAGCAAAATCAAAGAAAGAATTTTGGAAATACCAAGAGACAAATGACTCCTTAAATATATAAAGGATCCTCACTAAGATAACCTCCCCTCTCTCATCATGAACAATGGAGGACATAGAGATAAACCCTTATACTTATGGTCAGTTAATCTATGACAAACCACGCAAGAATATATAATGGAGAAAAGACCACCTATTCGATGAATGTTGCTAGGGAGACTGGAAGCTAAATGTAAAAGAATGAAATTGGAACATTCTCTAACACCATAGACAGAATCAACACAAAATGGGTTAAAGACTTAAATGTAAGACTTGATACTATAAAACCCCTAGAGTAAATATAGGCAGAGCACTCTGGCATAAATTGCGGCAGTATTTTTTGGACCTGTCTTTTAAAGTAAAGGAAATAAAAGCAAAAATAAATGAATGGGACCCAGTTAGAAGCTTTTGCACAGCAAAGGGGGGACCATTGACAAAATGAAAAGAACCTATTAACTGGAGGAAAATATTTGCAAATGATATGACCTATAAGGGGTTTACTCTCCAACGTGTATAAATAGCTCATACAACTCAACATCGAAACAACTTGATTTAAAAATGGGCAGAGGAACTGTATAGACAGTTTTCCAAAGAGTAAATGTAGATGGCCTACAAGCACAGGAATAGATGTTCAGCATTGCTAATAGTCAGGGAAATGTAAATAAAACCACACTGAGATATCATCTCTCACCTATTGGAATGGCTATCATTGAAAAGAACACAACACATTTTGGCTAAGATGTGGAGAAATGGGAACCTTGTTGTTGGTGCAGTCACTGTGGGAAACAGTAGAAGGTTTCTCAAAAAACTAAAAATGGAAGTATCATAAGACCCAGCAATTCCACTCCTGGTTATATGTCTGAAGAAAACAAAAACACAAATTGTAAAAGATGCATGCACCTCAGTGTTCATAGCAGCATTGTTTGTAGTTGCCAAGATAATGGAAGGAAGGAATCCTGAGTGTCCATCAACAGGTGAAGGGATAAAGAAGTTGGGATACACACACACACACACACACACTCCTTTATATACTGTATACAGTTATAATTTGTGAATACACACACACACACACAGTAATACTACTCAATCATAAAAAATGAAAATTTCCCATTTGAAAACATGGATGTACTTAGAGGGCATTATGCTAAGTGAAGTTTCAGAGGAAGGAAGATATTGCATGATATTACTTGCATGTGTAACCTAAAAAATACAACAAACTAGTGAACGTAATAAAAGCAGACTCAGATACGGAGAACAATCTAGTGGTTAGCAGTAGAAGATGGGGAGGAAGGGCAATATAAACGTGATGGAATGGGAAGCACAAAAAATTGGGTGAAAAATAGGATCAAGGATGTATTGTACAGCATAGGGAATATAACTAATATTTTATAACTGTAAATTGAATGTAACCTTTAAAAACTGTATTTTTTTTTTCACTTTGTGATCCAATCTGGAAATCTATCTTATGTGTAATTTTATCCAGTTCCTGGGCAGTCATGACTAATAGATTCTGTCTTATTTAATACTTTAATTTTTTTAGTTTTTTTCTCATTCTTTTGTTTCTAGTTATTGTTACTAGAATGTATTCTATTTGAACGAACGTATAAATACTTTTTCTGATTTCCAGTGAAAAACAAACAAACGATAGAGGACAGAAGTTAGTAGGGCTGATGTTTTAAGTGCTGGGGGAAAAAATGTCTGTCAGGAAATTATTCAATATTCTGCAAAACTGTCCTTTAAAAAAAGAAATTGACATCCCCTTATAAATTAAATATGAGAATTTATAGCTAGAAAACCTGTCATTAAATGAATACTAAAGGTAGTCATTTGGGATGCAGTGAAAGGACAGTACACCATAATTTGAACCCACATAAAGAAAGGACACCACTGAAGGAAACTTCATAGGTAAATAAAAAAGGGAGTATCAGTGTAATTTCTTATTTGTATTCTTTTTTTATATTATTTGATTTAAAAGAACTTTATAAACTTTTTAAAGCAGTAATTATAAGTCAATGTAGGTGGGCTTACATTGTATAAAGATGTAATTTGTGTAGCAACAACATGGAAAAGGGAAGCAATGTCTATATAGGAGCGAAGTTTTAGTAAACTGTTGAGACTAATTGGTATTAAACTGAACTAGATTGTTATAAATTAGAGGTTAATTTTCAACCCCAGGATAACCAAAAAGAAAAAGAACTTTAAAAATATTGTAAAAGAGGAGTTCCTGTTGTGGTGCAGTGGTTAACGAATCTAAGAACCATGAGGTTGCGGGTTTGATCCCTGGCCTTGCTCAGTGTGTTAATGATCCGGCATTGCCGTGAGCTGTGGTATAGGTTGCAGATGCAGCTCAGATCCTGCATGGCTGTGGCTGTGGCGTGGGCCAGCAGCTGTAGCTCCAATTCGACCCCTAGCCTGGGAACCTCCATATGCTGCGGGTGTGGCCCTAAAAAGCAAAAAAAAAAAAAAAAAAAAAAAAAAAAAAAAAAAAAAAAAAAAAAAAGTAAAAGAATCCACAAGGAAATTACAATAATACAGTAGAAAACATCAATTTAACACAGAAGACGAGAATTCCATTTACAGTTGCATCAAAGTGAATAATATACTTAGGAATAAGTTTAATTAAAAAGTACAAGGCAATATACTGAAAACTAAAAAGCATCATTGCAAGAAATTAAATAAAGCCTAAATAATTGGAAAGACATTTTGTATTCATGAATCGGAAGACTTAATACTGTTAAGTTGATAATACTCTCCAAATTGATCTGCAGGTTCAGTGCAATCCTTATCAAAATTCCAGCTACGATTTTTGCAGAAATGGATAAGCTTATTCCAGTAGCCACATAAAAAGGCAAGAGACCTCAAATAGTCTAAATAATCTTAAAAAGGAAGATTTAAGTTGGAGGACTAATATCTTCAGATTTCAAAACTCACTATAAATCTGTAGTAATTAAGGCAATATGGTACTGGCCTCAGGATACACATACAGATCAATGGAATGGACCTGAGAGTCTGTGGCTGTCTACATGCAACTCAGTACCCTAATTCACACCATATATGAAAATTAAAGTATGTCAAAGATTTAAAGGTAACAGCCAAAACCATAAAACTTAAGAGAAAATCTATGTATAAATCTTTATGACCTTAGATTAAGCAAGAGTCCTTTAGAGATGACACTATAATCACAAGCTACAAAAGAGAAAATAAACTAGACTTTATCAAAATTAATAATGTTTGTGCTTCAATAAACACTATGCAGAAGTGAAAAGACAATCCACTAAATGTGAGAAAATATTTGCACGTCATATTTCTCATGAAAGATATATTCTAGAACATCTAGACATCTGATAGTGTAGAATATCCAGACATGTAACTCAACTGAAAAGTTGAAAAGTGTTTGAATAGATATTTCTCCAAAGAAAATACATAAGACACCTAAAAATCCTCAGTATCAGTAGTCAATAGAGAATGCAAATAAAAACCACAGTAATAATACTGCATACCCACTGGATGACAATAATCCAAAGATGGACAGTTATAACTGTTAAGATATAGACAAGTCAAAATTATATGTGATGATATAGACAAGTCAAAATTATATGTGATGATATATCTGCTTTGGAAAAAAAAGTGGCTATTTACTATATGATCCAACAATTCTACACCTAGATGTATATCCAAGAGAAAAGAAAACATGTCCATGCAAAAACTTATTCACAAATGTTCAAGACAGCATTATAGCAACTGGAGTGAGTACTATGATGGAGGATGTAGCTGGAGATATGTTTGTAGTCAAAATTGTGAAAAATTGAATACAGGGCAGGTTTAATATTGATGAAATCTTTTAGTTTTTGCTCATCTGAGAAGTTTTTATCTCTCCTATTCTAAATGATCATTTTGCTGGGTAGGCTATCCTATGTTGCAGGATTTATTTATTTACAAAATGGGATTCTCTAATATATGACTCTGTTTTTCTCTTGCTGCCTTTAGAATCTCAAACTTTTGCTGTTTTGACTCAGATATATTGGATCTGTCTGGATTCATCTTATTTGGGACCCTCTGTGCTTCCTATACCTTGATATGTTTCTTTCATTAGGTTTGGGAAGTTTTCAGCCATAATGTCCTCAAATACATTTTCAGTTCCCTTCTCTCTCTCTTCTTTCAGTGACCCCTGCAATGCTAATGTCAGTATGCTTAATTTTATCCCAGAGATCTCTTAAACTGTTTTCATTTCTTCTTCTTTTTTTTGTCTTCTGTCTTTTTAGGGCTGCACCCATGGCATATGGAGGTTCCCAGGCTTGGGGTCAAATCGGAGCTAAGACTGCTGGCCTATGCTATGGCCACAGCCATGCAGGATCTGAGCCGCATCTGCGACCTACACCACAGCTCATGGCTACACCAGATCCTTAACCCACTGAGCGAGGCCAGGGATGAAACCCTTATCCTCATGGATGCTAGTTGGGTTCTTTAACTGCTGAGCCATGACAGAAACTCCTGTTTTCATTTCTTAACAATTGTTTTTCTTCAGTTCTACATGGTGATTTCCATTAGTCTTATCTTCCAAATCATTTATGCCTTCTTCTGTGTCACTTCGTCTACTACTTATTCTTTCTTGTGTTTTATATTTCAGCTATTGATTCTTCATTTTATGATTGGGCCTTTTTAAAAAAGTCACTGTGTACATCTTTTCCTGAATTTAGTTAATATTTTCATTACTAATACTTTCAATTCTTTATCTAATGAATTGTTTATTTCTGTTTCATTGGTTTTTCCCAGTGGTTTTCTTTTGCTCTTCTACTTGAGAGTAGTTCCTCTGCTTTTTTCTGATGTCCAGTAAATGCCAACAGTGCATCTCCATCCAGGCCTCACCCTAGGACTGGGAGGCCTCTGCATCCCACAGCCAAATCTTCTTTCTCATCCAGTACTACAGTGTGACATGAATGAGCAGGGCAAGGGTTTGCTTGGGAAACGTGGACAAGCTCCCTTGTCCAAGGGGCTTAGGTAGTATCTGAGAACTCCTCACAAGCAGAACCCATGTTTCCTACAGCTCTTCTGTTAGTCCCCATGAGCCTTTAACCAGTTAAGGGGGCTTGTCTCCTCTGCATAGGACCCTAGGACTGGGATGCATACTACGTGGCTCAGCCTGCTCAGTCCCCAAGACAGGTGTCTACCCGTGTATTCTCCTCCTTTCCAGGGGCACAATTCATGACCCAGTCACTTTTCTTCCTTTCCCACTGGATTATTTGTGCATCTTTCTTACAAGCCTTGGTTCTACGGGAGTTCTTCTTCCAGTTTCTAGTGAAAACTGTGCACATCTAGATGTATTTATGATGTATTCATGGGGGGGGTAAGGTCCATTTCCTCTTCTCCACCATCTTGATGGATCTCTTCATTCTAAACTCTTCCATTAATCAGAGTCAAGTCAGGAAGGCAGAAGCAACTCTGGGTATCCTTTACTGGGTACCTGAAGGTACAACCAAGACAGAAGATGTGTCACTATATAGCCTTCAGTCGGAAAATGATTCCTGAGGTTGAGAAGTCCCATGATCTGTTACCTACAAGCTGGAGGACAAAAAGAGTTGTTGCTATAGTTCCAGTCCAAATCCAAAGGCTTGAGTACCAGGAAAACAAATGGTGTAAATCCCAATCTCATTTACCATGTTGTGCAAATTTCTGCTGTACAGCATAGTGACCCAACATAGTAAATCAATATACTGTAATAAAAAAATTGATTTCCCCCCCAAAATCCTAGTCTGAATCTGAAGGCCCAGGAATAGGGAGCCAGTGGTATTAAAGTCCCAGTCCAAGATGGAATGTCTGAGAACCGGGACTTTGATCTCCAAGGGCAGAAGATAGATGTCTCAGTTAAGCAAGAGAGCAAATTATCATTATTCTGTTTTATGTACCATATTTAATTTTATTTTCTGACAGCTTTCTGTGATCAGATCATATCTCTATAACAAGGAACTCTGTGTCACAGCATAATTGACAAATTTTAATATTTTTTCAATAGTATAAGTGCATTTAATATGCATACATACACCTGTATATATGCATATTTTATTTTATAATTAATATGTTTTAATTTACAATTTTGAATCCAGTTGAAAAGATGTAATCATCTCAAAAATAACTTTGATTTTCAAAGTTTAATTGAAATCTTTGAGGCATATAAAGCTGTGATTAAGATATATATCTATATAATCAGTCATCTCAATGATGGTTTTGACTTATGAAGTAGAAAATTTATTCTAAACTAAAATTTTCATTTATATCTTAGAACTAAGACTAATTGTAATTGTTTATATATAAAAATGACTGACATTCAATGAAGCTGTTAGTGACATTTTACATACAGACAAAAAGTTACAAATTCCTTCTGCTTTTGAATGTTACTGTTTATATCAAATACATGCCCTTGTCTAGTGGCATAAAAAGCTCTTAAGTTGAAACCAAAATGCAATAAAGTGTGATTTTTATGCAGTAGATAGAAAAGTATATTGTTTTTGCTAAGACTCCATTTGTACTCATTCAAGTGACAAAATATCAAACATGAAAATATCAAATATTAATGAGAATGCCAATATAAAGACTTCCTAATCCATTACTAAGGGATGTACACATTTATGCAACTAATTTGAAAGGCAATTTGGCTTTACATCCTAAAGTTAACCATTCCCAAACCTATGACACAAGAAATCCACTCATGGTAATTTATCCAGAAGTAGATCATAAGGGTATAAGGATTTTGTATAATAATTTTCAAAACATCACTGACTTCATTAACAAAACCTTTGAACAATCCAGGTAGCCATTAATAGAATAATTGGTAGTTAAATTATATCACACAATAGACTATTTTGGAGCAGTCACAAAAGAATAAACAAATTGATAACAGCAGAATGGATAGATCATAGCAATATATTAAGTGAAACAAATCCTCAAAGGTTATATAACTCATAATATTTTTTTACATACACACCATTTAGGAAGAATTATAGCTGTTAGTATACAGAAGTCAAAGCAAGAAAAACAAGGGTTAAACATATTACACACATATGGCCAGGGATCAACCTTATGCCATAGCAGTGCCCTGTGCCACAGCAGTGACAATGCCAGATCCTTAACCCTTTGAGCCACTGGGAATTCCACATACATACTTCTGAAGAATATATTGATGCAATAAACTTTCTGAAAAGGAAAAGCCAGAGACTGCTGAATATAGAGTTGAATAATTGAAGTTATTTTGAGTGCATAGAAGTAGGGACATGCATTTGTGTTAAAGACAACATGTTTGGATGTAGGTCATTGATAAGGTTTGAGCTTTTGTTTTGGGTGATTGAGTTGGAGCCATCAGGAGAGCCCTCCCTTCACCTCCTCATCCAATTCCACTCATTCCTTTAAGACAGTTTTGTATCACCATTTTCCAGAGTTGTTTCTGTCACCCTGCTCTGAACTGACTTCTTCCTTTCCTCTCTGCCTGTAAAGCATTGTGTAATTCTGTACAGATTAGTTTAATTCAACAAAACTTTATTTTCCATGTAGTAGTGTGGTTTTCTTGAGCTGGATTGAAATCTGGCCCTATTCCTTCTAGCTGTGGGATCTTGGGCAAGGTACTTAGTCTATCTCCAGCTCTGTTTCCTTATCCATAAAATGAGATGATAATAATAGCACTACTTCTTAAGGTTTTTCCGAGGGTTGCATATGTTACTATACAAAGTGCTTAAGTGAAGGCCACTGTGTTTGGCACTCAGTTTACACTAAGCAATTCCAGGAGCATCAGTTATATAGGCTTCAAAGTAAATGGTGTTAGTATATTGAATTGTTCAATACATTGCCTAAACAACCATTAACAGTTACCCTACTTAGAATAATAATACCTGGCACATAAAAGTAGTTCTAAGTATCTAAATATTATCTAGGGTTGTGATACATTGTTTCATAGTGATAAAAATCATCTATATCCTAGGGTATTTTTTTGATTTCTCATTTCACATCCTTCCGTTAATCTATCTCCTGGAGAACTTCTCTTACAATTAGTTGTTAACGACTGTCAGTTCACTGCCCTTTACGCTGTGTACACTATCCCTGGGAAACTATAAGTTACTAAAATTAAATGAAGAAAATGGAGAAAAATTAAAAAGATAAGTATTCACATAAGACAATAAGGTTACCTAAAAGAGCCTCCCTAGAGTTCTCTGTGGCCTAGAGGTTAAAAATTCTATGTTGTAACTGCTAATGGCTTGGGTTTGATCTCTAGCCATGAAACTTCTGTTTCTGCTGGGCCAAAAAAAAAAAAAAAAAGTCCTCACTTCTCTGTTAAAATGACAGGCAAAATCATTTTCTGTCCCAGATTCTTGTTTTTGAGATCAACAAAACTGATTATTTTTAAACATCATATAATAGTATTTTTAAAAATTTAACAAATAAAACATATAATAAATTGCATGTGTACGTATTGATACAAGAATCTCAAAATATCAATAATTGAAAACTGTAGCTTATTAAAAAAACACCAAAACCAATATGAAGTTTGTGTTAGCTATGGAGGGTTGATTCAGCATTTGAATATCTGTGAATGTGGTGGCAATATTAATTTATGAAAAGTTTTTTAAAAATCATGGAGGAAATATCTGATGATATTTAATATCTGAACAAAAAGGATAAATCTGTTAGACCAAAAATTAATATGTAATTATATGGTGTTTCAAAGTAAATGTTCATATTTATATTTTAAATTCAGTGTAGTATTGTACTTTAATATTGAAGTCAAAAGCATTCCCTTTTGATTCCAGGAGGAAAAATGACGTAATTATCACCACTGCTTTGTTTTGAAAGCATTAGGTAATTCTATTAGACAATAAAATTTCCAAAAATATAGTTTATAACATTTAATTTTTTATTAGTAGACTATATTCCTCTTAAGAACAAAGAACTATGTCAGATTTGGTCACTATATTCCCTCCTCCCACTGGGCTTATCACATAGAAGAGCGTTGTGTTCTGTTACTTTTTATTTCTGAATATATTTTTAAGTAATGCTTACTTTCAAGTTAACCAAAGACACATAAAAGTCTCTCATTTCTTAATTATCATAGCCAGTAAAAGCTAAAAATAATTGTCTTATATTCAGGGGAAGAAATTTGTCTTCCTTTTCCTCACCATGTCTTTCCCCTTTTCTTCCTACATCCCTTCATAGAAGAGAGATTATTAGACATTATTCATTATTAAAATGATTATTGTTTACCACAAGAATGTCATGTTTCAAAAATTATTCTCAGGACATTTTATTTTCTAAATTACATTTTAAGTAATTATTTGTACTTCATTGACGTGCTTAGTTGGTTTCAATGCTCTATATTATTTTTAAAATTTTGACTTTCTTCTGAGTTCTTAATTTTGATTTCTATTTCAATGGGCTATAATGTATCTACAATAAATTTCTAATAAATATATAAGTGGTTATTTCAGAGCCTTGAAAATTCATGAATGGCTTATTTTCCCACCTGTATAGTAACTTCATAAATTAAACTTTTGCGTCAAGATATATTTTATTAAAACTTATAATTCCCTTTTCTTTGTAGCATTGTTCATAAGAAACCTGAAAGTTTTTTATAGCTAAATTGTTTTTACTACTGAAATGATTGTAGAATTTTTTTCTCCATTATCTTTGCAGTTTAGAACCTTATGGAGAAAAATAAAAAATTAAAGAGAGGTAATTTTTCATGGATTAGAAAACCTTATGTAAAATCAATTTTCTCCAGAATGACCTCATTCATCAAATTCCTAGGACTAATTTTTAATGGGGCATGATGAAATTATTCTAATAATTATATCTGTCTATAAATATCATATATCTAATAAATATAGCTGTTACGTAAACCCAAGACACCATTTGAGAAAGGAAAAAGGTGAGAAGCTTATTCTAATAGATATCTAGTCATAAAAAGCTACAAAAATTAAGACAGCTTGGTATGCTCAGAATGAGAGGAAAAAGAGAACAGTAGAATATAAAAGAGATCCTCAGAATTAGACTCATTCCATATGGATATCTGATTTATGGTAAAGGTTGGAATACAGAGCAATATGGAAGGGGCTGTCTTTTCAGTAAAATTGCTGGGATAATGGATAGCCACCTGATAGAAAATGAAACTCAATTCCCATCTCCCACTATAGACAAAAATCAATTCCAATTATTAAAGGCAAAACAACAAAGATTTTAGAAGATGAATGAAGAATATCTCCATTATCTTGCAGTAGGAAAATAATTCTTAAACAGAACACATTATGCACTAACCACAAAGTAAGACTGATGAATTTGAAGATTAATAAATTTGTCTATAGGAAAATGGAGAACTTCTGTTTGCTAAAGGTAATCATTCAGTGGAAATGCAAACCATGTAGTGGGAGAAAATATTCACAACATAGGTTAACTATCAAAGGACTCTTATCCAGAATTCCTACTAGTCAATGAAAAGAAAACTGATAAATCAGTAGAGAAAATATATCAAAGATTGAGCAGCCATCACAAGCAGGATATCGAAGCATCCAAGCAAAACCGTGTTCAATTCTAGTAATTGTTAGGGGAATGTAAATTAAAATTATGCAATAAGACCGTGTGTACCTATTATAATGCTAAAATGAAAAAGACTGATAATAATAAATGTTGGAAAAGATGTGGATCAAAATGAATTTTCATGAACAGTGTTAATTAGGCCAGCCACTTTGGAAAACAGTTTGCTGTTATCTACTAAAATTGAATGTGAACATATCTGTAACTCAGCAGTTCCACTTTCAGATTTCTAACCAACCAAAATACATGATTGTATGCATTAAAAAATTGCATTAGGATAGATGAATTATCATAAGCCAAGTTAAAAATACTGCATATGTTCTTAAACAGAATTATTAAATGAGCCGTGCTATTTCATACAGTGGAATACTATACAGAAACGAAAGTAACATACTACAGATGCCCACAACAATGTGGATGAGTCCCACTGACATAATTTTTTAGAAAAATTTGAAGAAAAACAACAGGCATAGTACATATTGTAAAAATACTCATCCATAGCACTAGAGACATGCATTAGCTTATTTAATATAAAAAAGGAAGAATTTGATCAACCTAAATTCAAACAGTAATAATTTTTGAGGAGAGGGAGACTTGTAATTGGAGAGAAGCCTGCTTAGAGCTTTGGTGATGCTGTTGATGCTCCAAATTTCTTGAACTGGGTGGTGGTTTCATATGGGTAATTATGGTAATTTATTTTTTATTTTTTGGGGGGACTGCATTTGGGCCATATGGAAGTTCCCAGGCTAGGGGTCGAACTGTAGCTACAGCCGCTGGCCTATACCACAGCCATAGCAATGTGGGATCTGAGCCTTGTCTGCCACCTACACCACGGCTCATGACCTACATCCAGCTCACTGGATCCCCAACCCTCCAAGCAAGGCCGGGATTGAACCCTCATCCTCATGAATCCTAGTCGGGTTTGTTAACCATTGAGCCATGAAGGGAACTCCCTATGATAATTTATTAATGTGAATATTTATATTAGACTCTGCCTAGAAGAGTGTCTGAAAGCCAAAATTTCTATTGAATTTGTGTAAAGGGTAAAACCGAAACTGAAGGATTATGTGAAATGTCTTCAAACACTTAATATTTCTACCACTTCAGTATTCTTATAAAGGAAGTCAAGTGGAAATCACTTTGTTTTCCTAATTAATCTTACTATAGTGAAGGTTGTATATATTCAACTCTTAATTGACTTCTTCAAACTCTGCTTCCTTACCTCCTTAACAAATACAGACATCCTTAATTTAAAACAGTGTCTCTACTGTCTAGTTTCCTGGGGGTTCTGTTTCAAAGGATTCATTGCAAATTGCTGCTTGCCAGGATAACTGCAAATAAAACATGACGGTAACTATAATGGTTGACTAGATTGGTCAAATCCTCTATGCTAGCCCTTGGCCTGGATTCACTGATTTTTCACTCTTGGTTGTAGGTTTCAGCCTTCTGGAATGCTCAGCCTGTAATTTTTTATTTTATGGGTTATTTGCATTGTGTTCATTAAATAATATCTAATTGTTTAGTAACTTTAATTTACGAAGGGGTAAATCCTTCTCTGTTGCATTTCTACTGTTTTGTGTGAGTTACGATAGAATGACTAAGTGGGGTCTATGACTTGTCGGTTTCTCTTTGAAAAGCTGCTAGAGATCTCTATATACTACAACTTTTTGAAAGTGGGGAAGATAAAAGGGCATTGCTGGCCTCTGTGTAAGGAATAAATGGTTTTGTGTGTGTGTTTGGTTTTACAAGGAAGATAGAACCATGTTTACCTCCCTGGGTGGTGAACGTCTCGTGATGCCTGTCTAAAGGGCATCCTGCGAAACCTAGATACTAATTAGAGGGGTGAATTAGCCCTCCTGTAGGTGATCCCCCTTTTAGTATGGACTACTTTCTTTTAATCAGGTTGTGTTTGGCACAGATGGCAGAAGAGCACATTACAAAGTTTTAAGTCAAGCTCTGTCTGTTGTGATTTGCGATGTTCTTGGTCTTGAGAAGAGCATTTCCCAGGGTGTATGCGGAGAAGATGCTTTTCTGCTGAGCAGAGAATCATAGGCCATTAAGAGGGCACTGGAGGCCCCAGGCCGAGGTGGGAAAATCAGCATGCTCATGTGGTAGAGTGACTTTTCCATCAGATTTCTAATTTCTAGAGGCCAGCTGGGATGAATCTTTTTTTTTTTTAATTGAATTTGCAGCTACAAAACAGGATTGAATTCTAGCTTCTACACTGCCTATGTGGTTTAAGACAATATTTCTCAATCTTGTTTTTCGTTAATGCACTACTAAAAAGTATTTTTTGACATGTTTTCCTAATTGCCTTTTTATGAAATCTTAATAGTCCAGAATACTGTGTATCTCTTTATATACTACATTTATATCGACGCTTTATACTTAAAAAGAGTAAGCAAAAGGCTTACTCTTTATTCAATATAAGGTTAAGAATGACTAACAGTTTTAAGTTAAAAGAAAATTTAAAAATTGAAAAGCTATAAACATCTTTCTATTTTTGAGAAATTTTTAATGTAATTTATTTACTTATATAAATTGTAATATTTCAAGTTGTATATATTAGCCATTTATATAAACATATATTTATAGTAGCAACATAATCAAATTTTGGAAAAATCATTCAAAACAGTTA
Organism: Catagonus wagneri; assembly: GCA_004024745.2. NCBI lineage: Eukaryota > Metazoa > Chordata > Mammalia > Artiodactyla > Tayassuidae > Catagonus > Catagonus wagneri. The sequence continues at coordinate 549,952 of PVHT020000035.1, read as the reverse complement.
CTTTTCCAGAAAAAGTAAAACAATAGGAAATAATTTTGTAGAAATATTTTAGTAAACATAACTTTTTAACTTTTCATGGTGTTAGAAACATACCTTTTTTTTTCTTCTTAAACACTGGGGTAAGTCATCTTTTATGATTTTAATTTTAACTAGCTGTTAGATATGCAGATATTGTCAACATTCTTATTCTTTTAGTACCAGACAAAATAATGTTTGGTTGAATAGCTTTTAAAAAATTAAATAATAAGATATGTATTGTTATTTACCTAATTTTCAAAGCCCAGGTTGCTCATAAAAGCACTGAAGATCAAATAACATCCACAGCGCAGCCAATGGCAGCTCTTAGACATGCATAGGCACTCATAATATGGCTCAGCAAAATTAGGAGTTCTCTGCTGGGGTAGGATGTTAAGGATACAGTGTTGTCACTGCTGTGGCTTGGGTTCGATCCCTGACTGAGGAATTTCCTTTTGCCTTGGGAGTTGCCAAAATTAAAAAAAAAAAAAGATTAAGCAAAATTAATGTTGATAAGGTCTTCTAATCATAGTCATCTACTCATAATTTTATGGCTATACATTATATACGTTATGTTCATGTTTCATGAACTCAGTGTCATCGGTGCTTGTGTGATACTTAAAACAGCACATGACAGATTAAGATTTTGTCAGATAGGAAGCTATTGTATTTACTAAACTATTTTTCTCGCTTTAAGAACCAATTTTTATCCCATTGGAGTTGGTATCACACCCCATTAGGAATAGATGGTCTAAGATAAGGTCCTTGGCTATGAGAACCTTGGATTCTTAATTAAAAATATGAAGATATATGAAGATATATCAAATTCAGGTTTAAATGGTGGATGGAAGCATTAACGCAGTCCTTGGTTACTTTACTATTGTTCAAGTATCTTTGTTGGGAGTATTAACTGTGTGGCAGACATGATGGAAGATACTAGGGATGCACAGCTGAATAATACATTAATGACATATTCCTTCCCCTCAAAAGTTTAAAATATAAATAGGTTGATATGTAGGCAGATGATTTTAATACAAGATGACAAGTGCAGTTGTAGAAGTGGGCAATGAGGAAGGATCTTAGCTTAATTTTTTCCCATGGGTCAAGGAAACTTGAAGATGACATAAATTTCATCTTAAAGGATGAATAGAAAATGAATTTGGAGGAAGACTCTTGGTATATGAGGGCACAAGGTGAACAATCTAGGTGAGGGAAATAATGAGCAATGATAGCATGAAACTATATAGTTACGTGCCCTTTGTGGAAGACAAAGCAATTCTAATATTTTAAGAGGTAAGCTAAAAGGGATAATGTTCTGAGAGATGAGACTAGGCCATAGGTGGAAGACACGTTGCAGTTAGCAACCATTGTCATATTACAGAGTTTGTCTTTTATTCTGTCCGTCAGTGCTTTGTAGTCTTTCTCACCAAAGTACACCTAACAATGGGGACTACTGTAATAATACTGCACTGATACTTTATCACTTAGCTTAAAATTTCATGTAAGTTTTGCTTTCTACTTCATTACATATCTACTTATTAATATAGTAATAATTTAAAATTACCTCCTGTTCAGTTATTTCAAAAAATATTTGAATAAAGTTGATGGTCATATTTTTATGTGCCATGTTTTTATGCTTTGAGTTTGTCTTGGTACATCTCTCTGTGTAGTAATAGGCGTGTCTGAGTTTGAGAAGTATAATCTTATGATATGGGGAAAATTTAAGGGTAGTAGAAAGGTAGTAACATGCCATATTCTTTAAATAGAATATTCAGGTGGCAAAGAGGAGGATGAGTTTGAAGGAGATAAAGTGGAAACAAGAAGGAGACTACTGCAATAGTGCAAGTGAGGTTTAAAGAAGTTAGGCTTCTACGCTTCTATAGAAACTGAAAGATAGGAGTTCTCCTTATGGCCCAGTGGCTTAGGTACCTGAGGTTGTGTCTGTGAGGATGTGGGTTTGATCCCTGCCCTGGCTCAATTCGTGAGTTAAGGATTCAGCATTGCTGCAAGCTGTGGCATTGGTCACAGATGTGGCTTGGACTCGGTGTTGCTATGGCTGTGACATAAGCAGCAGCTGCAACTCCAGTTCAACCTGTGGCCCTAAAAAGGGGAAAAAAAAATTGGAAAAAGCCCTGTCTTTGTTGATTAAATTTCAAAAGCATGTCTCAGTCCTTTAGAAACAAATTGCTTGCAAACTCATTCCTTGCTTGCAAATCAGCAAGGAGTTTTAAAAAAGATTTACATGTCCAAAGGACAGGGAAAGGATTAACAGTTACAAATTTTCTAATGTAAATGCTTCAAGAAATGGGAAGTTGTGGGGAGGGTAGGCTGTAGTCTAGAAAAAGCCTGTCTAATGTTACTCATGCTGAGGGCAACATTTAGGACATCTTGGTCAGTGCTCCATTACATTTTAAAGCTGGCTTCCAACAACTTGTATATGGAATAATGGGGAAAGAAAGGCGTTAAGGATCTGGCGTTGCCATGAACTGTGGTATAGGTTGCAGACGCAGCTCAGATCCTGCATTGCTGTGGCTATGGTGTAGGCCTGGGAACCCCTAGCCTGGGAACTTCCATATGCCACAGGAGTGGCCCTAGAAAAGGCAAAAAGACAAAAAAAAAAAAAAAAGAAAAAAAATGTCAGCATATAAATATGTTATAATATGCGTAACAGGCAAAGAGAAAAGACCAGTGATTCCATGGACGTATGTCCATTTATGTTCCTTATTTTCTTTGAAAGATTTACTTGATCAGAAGGAATGTTATTTGGCATATTATCACAGTTGGTAATCAGGATCAACATTCTGCAGAACAGTAGTCTGTGAATAGTGGTGCTGGCAAAAGCTTTATGTGCAGAAAAGGTTAATCCATATCTGGAATATATGTGTCTATTTCAGTGAAGATGAATCTCTGATTCCTTATAATGAAAAAAGTTTTGATATTATGTAACTAATTGCCGCTAATAGGCTGGCTGATTCTCCTCTACACTGGGAAGGGCTCTCAGGGTTGATCTCGTCTGTTGGCACATCAGACATTGAGTAGTAATGTCTTCTAGGTCTGATTTTGTAAGAGAAAGGCCAAGTTTTGAAACCCAAACATTTCTGCATCCCTGCCACCAAGGACACCTTGTACCTGGGCTTGTTTATCTTGTAATGAAGTGGCTACAGATAAGGACTGAGTGACACGTGTGTAGTTTTGTGCACTGGACTATTGAAAGCCTCTTTTGATGAACATTCACATGGGTCAAAAATATTTTATAGTTTTGCCCATTCTGAGAGGCTCATCCACACAAGTCTTTCTAGACTTTTTGTCACTTATCACCATCCAACTAAACAATCAGCAATTGTGTATGTGCCAGCCATCTTTGACTTTAGGCAAAGTGGAAAACTAAATGCACCTTTGTTCAAGGGGAACACTTTCCTTTACTGTTGTCATTCGTTTGTCATACTTCAGGGGGTATCTTGCTGCATCCATCCACTTTTTTCTTCCTTTTTGGGAACTGCCTGTGAGGCTCTAGGTTTAGATTGAAGGAGAGGAGGAAATGCAGCATAAAGTCCTTATTAAAGGAGTCTGGGCAACCTGCTCATACAATTTGTATCTTTTAGACCTGTGTGAACCCAGATACTCTTTTCCTCCGATTATAGATCATGCCAAACATGCCCAAACCCATGGTTTGGTCTATCAAACCCCAGTTTGTGATCGGAAACTCAGACTGGCAGACTGATGGTAGATGGGTAGACGGTCAGTCTCTCCAAAGGCCCAGCAGCAAGCTAGGAGCTGTTTTATTAAAAAAAAAAAAAAAAAAGGCATAGTTATCTACAGAAGAAACAGACTTCCTCCAAAATTATGTCTTCTGGGATTCTCTTATTTGCACTTATAAAGGCTCTACTTATTAAGAAAGCCCTTACTTGTCTTGCTATTTTAATGAATCCTACTTTTTCATCAGCACCTCATTTTTTTTTCATTTTTGGCTTCCCCATGGCATATGGAGTTTCTGGGCCAGGGATCAGATCTGAGCTGCAGTTGTGACCGATGCCACAGCTGCAGCAATGCCGGATCCTTTAACCACTGTGCCAGTCAGGGGATCAAACCATCAATTCTGTCACACCACAGTGGGAACTCCTCCAAGTACCTCTTGTAGAGAGCAATTCTAATCCCCAAAGTAGCAGTTTTATCATTCATTATTGTATGAGTCTACCGTTTAGAAGACTGCCTCATGTTTTAAATTGTAAGCCTTTAGGATCATGGACTATGCCATCTTTATCTGCACACACACAAGAACTGGGCCACTGCTTTGCAAATACTAGTAAAGAGGCTATATAATTTACGAAAAGAGCAAGTTCCATTTCAGTTAAGATCAAGAGGGCAATCTATCTCTGCCTCCCAGGCTATTTATTGCTCCTTTGATTAAGTATTCTTGGTTGCCTGGATAGTAGATTGGTAGTGGTTGTGGTATTGTGTGACGTGTAACTCTGCTCTGAGGACTGGGAATGTTGGAAGCAGGCCTAGCAGAAGAGGAGAGAGAGGCAGTGTGATGGGAAAGCATCCAAGGCTTGCAAAGCAGGGTTCATGTTTTAACTCCGACATTTATTAGCCACATGACCTTGTGTGTTCCTCAGCCTTCCTGAGCCTTTGTTTCTTCACTTGAATAAAAGAGAACAGTTATTTTTACCTCACCAGATTCAGTAAAGAACCAAATGGGATAAAATCTGAGGCAACATGTGCAGATCATGGCACTCAATACATTGTACTTGGTGCAAGTTACTTTTTTCCTCCTTTTCTCCTAAGAAGTGTCTAAATATAATTTATCACTGAAAGAATAGATTCTTGTCCATCTTATAGATAAGATATTCAAAGCATGTAGAGTTTTTATGGATATAGGTCACTTGATAATTGAAAATGAGCAAATGAGCAGATGATAAACTAGAATTGATAATGAACACAGTGTTCTTAAGGCATAAAAGTATCATTGAACAAGTGCTCGTTAATCTCTTAATAATGTCAGTCACAGAACCAGAAGTGAGTAAGATTAAGGTGTCAACCTTGTGATATGGTTCTTTTAACTTCTAAGTTCTTGCTTTCCAAGTGACACAAAATCAATTGAAACCTGACAACTGTTTGGTAAGCTATGTAAAATGAATTCAGTGAGTCTGCTGAGCTTCTAATGGCTAATGTCTTCAAAAAAGTGGATATGTCTGATAGGTCTAATTTGTCACCAGTTATTGCTGGCTATTCCAGCAGTTTGGTTAAAAGAAGGATGAAGGGGTGAGTCCTACTACCAAGTCACATTGGTCTGAGGAGACTTTTCTTTCAACATAATATCAGAGCATTGAATTCTAAACAGCATTAAATATTAATAAAGTACGTATTTATACTACAGACAAATATAACAATATACCTTAATCTTTTCTCTTCAGCTCTATCTTTTCTGTTGTTAGACATTAGTAATCTATAATACAGTTCTGTTGTATCTCTTTCCAGAAATGTACCTTCTTAATTTTGACGGTCTTCTTTTCGAGTCCTGCTACTGAGCAAATCATAGCTGAACAGTTTCTCTTCCTTTCTAATTTATTCTAATTAAAGCAACAACTATTGTTTCCCTAAATTATTTTAATCAGATTGCTCCCTACACAAGAACTCATTGCAGCTCTTAATTAGCTCTTTTTTTTGGATTTTATTTTATTTTTTATTTTTTTTATAATTTATTTTTGCTTTTTTTTGCATTATATCTGGTTTACAGATTTCTGTCAGATTAATTAGCTCTTGAATCAAACTCTTCAGCATCTGCCCCAAGGCCTTCCAATCCTGTTGCCCATTTTATTGGTTTTAGTCCTTGGTTCAAATATTCAGATAGAATAAACCCTCCTCTCTGCATCTAAACTTACCTAGTCACTTCAGTCTCTGAGTTTTCAGGTTTCTTTTTTCCTGCTTTAAAAATATGTTCTTCTTGAAGTTCCAGTATTGGTGCAGAGGAAATGGTTCTGACCAGGAACCATGAGTTTGCAGGTTCAATCCCTGGCCTCGCCCGGTGGGTTAAGGATCCGGCGTTGCCATGAGCTGTGGTAGAGGTCGTAGATATGGCTCGGATCTGGCATTGCTGTGGCTCTGGTGTAGGCCGGCAGTGACAGCTCTAATTAGACCCCTAGCCTGGGAACCTCCGATATGCCGCAGGTGCGGCCCTAAAAAGACGAAAAGACAAAAAAAAATGCTCTTCTTACATTATACTAAGTTGTGTCAACTTCTAACTTCAGAATTTTTTTTTTCAAATTCACTTTCTCTTACTAACTCCCCTAAATTCTGGCAAATCCTTTCACTTTAGCATTTATTTAGCTTTTGGGGATAGGGTTCTATAGGGTACTCAATAAACTTTAAATTAATTATGTAAATCTTATAAATGTATAAAGATAATATATTACATTCTATAAGTATAAATTATATGATCTATAATATAAATTATGTATAATATGGTAAGCACATTAATTATATAAATACATTTATGTAAACAAAATATTTATTTTAGTCTTTAAGCACTTTAGACATATGTAAAATAATGAACACAACTCTATAAAGAAGGTACTTTTCTTATAGTCATTTTACTAATAACGAAGAGGAGGCACAGAGAGGTAAAATAACATGGCCAAAGTAATTGGCTGGAAAGTATTGGGAGTGGATTCTGAAGTAGGTCATCTGGCTTCAGAATTTGTACTCTTCATCATCAAAGTCTAAGACAGTCAAATAAGCTTACATTTATGTGTGAGTTTTCTCTGTTGGAGGTCTTATGTCTTAGTTAAATTTATTCACTTAACTCCCATATTTTATTGGAAGAACCCAGAGGTGAGAAAGTCTAGATCATTCATGTATCTAGAAATAGGCTTTCCATAGTATAGATTCTCAAAACATATATTCCTGCTTAACCCACTAGTTAATATTTCAGGAAGGTTCATTTTTGTCTCTTGAAATTTTGGACTTGGGTTTTAATTTCTCATGTGGTCTTCTCTCAAGTTTAAGGAATTCAAAATATTGACGCAGATTTTGAAGATGATTGTTTTATGGACTACACACTGCATGTTGGGCATCGGGCTAGTCGCTGGGAAAAAGCAGGCAATAAAATTATCCCCACTTGGGGATGAAATAGCTAACCCGTTGCAGGAGATGGATACTAAAAAAAGAAATTTTTTTTATATTTAAATGCTGTAAAATATAATTATAATTTAATTGTAATTTTATTATAGGTTTCACAAATCCTCTGAAGTAGACATACAGAGATTTATAGGATTACAAAGAAGGGACTTAACTTTTTAGGGCTTCAGAAAAGGGTTTCTTGAGAAGGCCATATTTAAGGATTAGAGCATCATTGGAAGATGGCCAGGTAAAAGGGACATAGGTATGGAATAGAATTCTCAGCAAAAGAACAGGGTAAGGATTAGGAATTGGAAACTTTGAGTTGCTGAAAAGAAAGCCAGACTGGTGGACCACTGTTAGTAATAGGTGTGTAGAGGAGGATGAGAAGTAGAGAGGTAGGCAGGGGTCAGGAAACACAGGGCTTTGTGCACTGTAGTGTTGAGCACCAGAAAATCCTGTTTCTGCATCCTTGTCTTTCTTCCTAATATTGTTCTTTCAGCCCTCAATGTCTTTGTCCTCTCTTTCCTTTCTCCACACTAGCTCCTGTGACTGAGAAGTCTTAAAGTATAATACTGCCCACAGACCTGTGCATTATAACTAGAAGCAGAGCTTATATTTTGTTCCAGCCAAGCAAATAAAGATGTAATGATCATCTTTCATATTTATTGACCATTTAGGTATGTGAGCAGAAGGGCAGCTATTTTGGAAGTGGTAATACTGACATCGTGCCAGTAGGTAGCCCGTTATCTGCCAGTCTAGTCTTGGTAATTATACAGAGAAAAGAGTCATCTCTCTTTAGTCCTTGTTCTTTACGTGCTTCATCTAAGTTTCCTGTTGTTGGGAGGGTGATAGGAGTCGGGGTGAGAAGGATATGGGTGGTGGCATGTAAAGGAGACAGTTGAACTATTCTTAATGGTGTGTTGCATGGGTGCCTGTGTGTTAATGGCAAAGGCAGTTCCAATCCAGTAAATCTGGTATATAATTCTTTGATAAGGTGGCCAGCCATTCTAGCCCATCCTTAACTAAAACATTTAAAAAATAATGCTGAGTTTCTCTACATGTTTTTCACTTAAAGGAAGAAAACACATTATGAAGGTCTTTCTTCGCATATCATGAATCATGTGGTGCTTGAACCTGCCACTTCAAGCCTTGATTAATAGTATGCTTAATTGCTTTCCTTTTCCTTCTCACAGCTGGCAGATGGAGTGCTGTAGATGTGACTGAACCACATTGATGGTATTTATGCTGCAAACAAATGGTGTTACAGTCTGTGGATTTCTCCTCTTTGATCCAAATGCCCTAAAGACAAAACAGAATTCTTGAAAATTTATCAGTGTTTCCACTTTGGTCTCTGCTGCTTTCCTAATTTTTACTGGAGCACACTTGGGATTTGAGCCCATTTCAAGGTGAACTTGAGGGTTGTAGCTTGTTTCTGTTCAGCTCACAAGATGAGGAACTTGTAGAAACTGCTTTGAGAGTGATAATTATGTACTCTGCCTTCAGACGCGCATTCTTTGGAACTGCTGCTCTTGATGCTCTCTGTGCTTCCGTGGAATGTGTAGCTATACTATCAGAGTAGGTATTTGTTCTCTAGATTTTAAAATACCCATTTGGAGGTTTTGCTGTTCCCAAACAATGTTGTTTTTCACTTTTGTCAGTGTTTACCTTCTGTTTGGGATGCAAGGGCTATTCAGTTTAGTGGCCTCTGGGATTGGAACATTTGGGAGAAGGAATCTCTCTCACGGAGATACACAATATGAGGGAGAGGCGGATTCACTTACATGGGAGCTGAAGGCATTCAGGGGGAATGCCTGCTGAAGGAATTGTTTTCTGAGGAAGATTTTAGTTGCACAAGTCTTATTAACTTGAATTGACATGTAGCAGATGGGTAGAGAAACAATGAACAATAAGAGTTAACTTTCAAGGATGGAGTTTGCTGAACAACCGTTTTTACGGGGGGATAAGTAATGTTTAATGGCATCAGAAAAAAATTTAAATACTGAATTTTGGATTCTGAGGCTAATTCATGGCATTTCATCATTTTAAAATGTAATACAATTCAATACGTTATCAAATCAGTATTTCATTAATTCATTTAATGCATAATTATTTATTGAAATATTGATTTGATAATGTATTAAATCATATACTGAATAAATGAACTGCACAAATAGCCTCTTGAACCTGCCTCATTCTCATGTTCACTCCTTCCCACCCTTTCCCCCTTCTTCATTCCCTCCCTTCCTTTCCTCCTCCTTTCCTATCATCTCTGTTTTTTTTACCAAAGTTGTACACACATAGTCTTTAAGGTGGTTCTTGACTATTATTCAGTCTCTTTGCTCTCACCACTACCTACAACTGCTTCCCCTATGACAAGAACACTTTCTTTTGGCTATGTTTTTTTTTTTTTTAATTTAAAATACTCTGCTATTTTTTTTAATTAAAAAAAATATTTTTTACCTCATCTGCGGCATATGGAAGTACCCCAGCCCAAGGATTGAACCCATGCACAGCAGCAACCTGAGCCACCACAGTAGCAATGCCAGATTCGTAACTCTCTATGTGTCAAGGGAACTCCAGGGCTATTTTTATATCCCTAGGTAACATGCTTTTATTGACATCTTGATTTTTCAATGAGACTAATTTTTATTCTCCACTATAGAAGATGAGGATACAGTCATTTCCTTTTTTTCAGCCTCTGTTACACAAAAAGGAATCCTTTCCATTCCTACTCTCCCAGTGTTGTTATACTGCAGTTTCAATCAGATCAATTCCATGTTTATAGTATTTTGCTGTGTAAGCACTAATCACAGTTGAGCCGTGATGTTCCCATGGATTATTTTTCTCCTTATAAATTTATATTAGTCTCATTTTCATATAAAATAATTTCTATGGACTTATTAATTTTACCCAAACCCTCAGTTAAATGTCTAAATCTCAGTGTATTTAGATGATTTAAGAGTTTCCAGGTTCAAATTTTTGAAGATACTTTTGTGAGCTTTCTGATCTTTTGGGTGCCCTGATACTTGGTACGTGGTAGTTACTTTGAGAATTCCTTTGACCTGCATCCCAAGGCCCCTTTTACCTCTGTTGTGGTAAACCCCCATCTCTATGTCTTCTTTCTGAATTTTTCACTTGGTTGGAGCACAGCCTTTAGTAACTGTGAAAAAAGGGAGGGGGATTTAAAATTTCAAGTACTAGCCTTTCTGAAATATTTAAATTCTGTTCTCATATTGAGTATATAAAATTCACTATTATGCATAATGTTCCTTTTGTCCTTTGTGGTCATTGTCTTTACTTTCCATAAATAATTGTGTTTGGATATTCTGATCCTTTGTGTGGTACTGAGGATGATGATAATAATAGCAGCCTCACACAAGATTGTTGTATGTATTTAATCAATTACTGAGTAAAGCACTTAGACCAGTACCTGGCATATATTAAGCTTTTAATAAGCCTTAGCTTTTTAAATTACTTAGGTGAAATTCTTTTGAATAACGTATTTGGGTGAATTTCTCCTCTTTTCTCCGTTCTGTCTGGAACTCTTATTCCTGAAAAGAACCTCTAAATCTCTTATTTTTTCTGTTTTTTGCCTTTGTCTTTTATTTGGCTTTCTGGGAAATTTCCTTATTTTTATCTTCTTACTCATTTCAGTTATTCATTTTTTTTTTTTTTATTTTGTCTTTTTGCCTTTTATCTAGAGCCGCACCTGCAGCATATAGGGGTTCCCAGGGTAGGAGTCTAACAGGAGCTGTAGCCGCCGGCCTTCGCCACAGCCACAGAAACGCAGGATCTGAGCCGCGTCTGCAACCTTCACCACAGCTCACAGCAACCCCGGATCCTTAACCCACTGAGCAAGGCCAGGGATCGAAACTGCAACCTCATGGTTCTTAGTCGGATTCGTTAACCACTGAGCCACGAAGGGAACTCCCAGTTATTCATTTTTAATTTCATATCTTAATTTCCAACACTTTTCGTGTGTGTGTTGTATAGCATCCTCTTCTTGCTTCATAGATACCACCATATCTTGTTTTTCTGAGGATATCAATTGCCATTTTACTCCTATGAACTATCTGCTTTATTAGGGACCTCTGTTGTCTAACTGTTGGCTGTGATTTTTTAAAATTGAAGAATAGTTGATTTATAATACTGTTTCAAGTATACAGCAAAGTCATTCAGTTATATATGTGCCTATATATATATACATATATATACACACACACATATGTATTATATATATTTTTCAGATTATTTTCCATTATAGGTTATTAAAAGATATTGAATATAGTTCCTTTGTCATATAGTAAGTCCTGTTGCTTATTTTATGTATAGTAGTTTGTTAATCCCAGACTCCTAATTTATATCCACTCTGTCTCTTTCCCTTTCATAGCCATAGTTTTCAATGTCTGTGTTTGCTTTCTATATATATTCATTTGTATTATTTTTAAGATTATACATATAAGTGATATCATTTAATATTTGTGTTTCTCTTCACTTAGTATGATTTTCTCTAGGTCTATCATGTTGCTGCAAATGGCAATATTTCATTATTTTTTGTGGTTGAGTAATATTCTGCACATATATATATCCACATCCTTTTGAACCAATCATCTGTTGATGGGCATTTTGGTTGTTTCCATGTCTTGGCTATTGTAAATAGTCCTGCTGTGAACATGGGCCGCATGCATCTTTTCTAATCAGAGTTTCTGTCTTTTATAGATAATTGCCCAGGAATGGGATTTCTGGCTTCTTTTAGAACTTTTATATCCTTAAAAATTTGAACATCCTAAGGATGTTCGTCTTCTGCTAGAATGATCTTCCGGATTTTCACAGAACTTTCTCTCTTTTACATTTGAGCTGCACCTAATTACAATCTCTTCATAAAAGCCTTCCCTGGTGTTGCAGGTAAAGTAACAGTCCATTGATTCTTTCTCATAATCAATGATTTTAATTCTGTATAAAAACAATGATCACTATTTGGTGTTTTTTATATTATTTATTCCTACATGTATTATTTTTTATCTCCTATCAGTTAATATAAGCTCTGTGAATTCAGGGACCTGGTGCACAACTATATTCCTAGCGGCATGCAGTGGTTACTCAGTAAATATCTGTTAAATACAAGATAATATATGTAATTTAAAATTATTTATTGAAGGCCCTGGATGGAGGGGTATGAGTAAAAAGCCATTACTTTCTCCCGGCACTCACTCTGCAAATCTATTCAGTGGACTTCTTCTTCCCTCCAGTGAATTAAATCTCCACCAGGTCCAATAGATTTCTGCTTGCTTTCACAAACTGAAAACCTCAGGCTAATTTTATATTAAAACTCTAGGCTCTCACCTAATGAAAACCCCTCTCTCCTGCCCTAATGGTCTTGATTCCTTCCTGGAGTCTTATGGTAGGAAAGGGCCAGGAAGCAAAGACCAGGGGGACTGCCCACTGTTTTCCCATGTTGCTCTTTGCTTCTCAGCCCTCAATCACTAAGATTTTTCTGTCTCCTCCAAAGAAAGGTGAGTGTATAGCATAGCATTTGTACTGGAACTCTTTTGTGAGGAAAAGGCATTTTAGGAATTATACCTGCACAGCAGGCATAACGTGGGACTGCCCTGGCACACCAGGACAGAGCATATGGTTTTCTTCTTCTAGACCGAGGAATAGTGGAGAGGTGGGGGAGGAGAGGTCAAGGACAGAAAAAGTTTCAGTCGGTGGATGCAGTCATAACTTGGCACCCGAGCTTTCAGTGTGGTAGATGCACGCTTGCTGGGTTTTTCTTGCATGGAGCACCTTTGAGGGCTTCTCAGAGCAGCACCGTCCCCCTTTTCCCTCCCTCCCAACCCCAGGAGCTCTCTCTCTGAAGTTTCTGGTGTTGCCTCCTCTGGCTGTTAGCCTTACCCTCTGTTTCAGAATCTGCATTCTCGGCCTCACCCTCAGCCCCCTTTTGCTGAGCTCACTTCAGCCTGGGTCTGTGTGCTGCTTGCTGTAGATCTCTGTCATCTCCACTCTGAGGCGTCTGTATTCGGCACCTTAATCTCTGCCATCAGTTAGTAAACACTTTGTTTTTCTGTGGCGCTCTCTCCTTTTTCTGACAATTGTAGCCAACTTGCCTTCTGTAGCCATAAGTCAGGTCCAACTTGTGTACAAACTAATGGTCCCGTCACCTCCAGGAAAGTGTGTCACGCTCCCTAAATATTTGTCCCAAGGGCCTCTTATTAGGCTTGGTGTAGATGACTCTCCCTCTTCCTTCCACTGCTCTCCACAATCTCTGAAAAGATGCTCCCTATGGTTCACTTTAACTGCCGAACTCTCCTCTCTCTTCCCTTGTGCGGCCTGGGGCTGGCCGTGGGCGGTTAATACCAGCAGAGCCGGTTCCACAGTTAAGCTCTGTGAAGGCCTCGCACCCTCATACTTAGGATTGGGAGTACTGAGCACCTATGGTGGTGTTCTTAGCCTTTTAAGCCTCAGTTCAGACTCCGACACAGTAAGAAAATGTCGTACCTAATACCCTCTACAGTAATTTTAATCAAGACCATTTATGTACTGGGCACAGCATTGGGCATTTTGCATGTAATTTCTGATTTAATCCTCATAATAACTCCATTGAAGTGGTAGCCATGTCCATTTTACAGATGAGGGTATTGAGGCCAAGACATGCTGAATAATGAAGAGCAGACAAATTACAGTCATGCAAATAACGTAAAGCGGAGCCTGTGTTTGAATACAGGGAGACTGCTTTCAGATCACAGCACAATCTTGCCGAACGAGGGGTGGGTGGCATAAGCATGAAACTCTCTGCCTCCCTTACTTCTTTGTCTCTTCTGAATCTTATCCCAAGTGGTCTTTAACATAATGAAACAGAAAAGGGATTTTTATGAAAACTGATTAATAATTGTAAGGGAAAAGCCACCTGTTTGCCATATGGGTTATCCACTTGAAAGAATGCAAGGATCCAGGTTAAACTGGGGACCGAGGGGGCAACTGTGAGATGGAGCTGGTACCCTGAGAGAGAGAGGTGGACAGGGGAGGGTGACATGAGGGCGAGACTAAAGAAATATTTTCATCTTTCTCTCAACCACAGGCTTTCCTGCTTAGCTCCAAGGAAGGTGGGAGTCTTTCTGATGATGGAATAAAGTTTTCCAGTTACACAGGATCAAAAAGGCAGCATACATATGATGTAGAGAAGGAGCCAGAGTATTTATGGATTAGAATCTAAATAGAACAGAGGTGAAGAGAAACTCAGGTCCCATTGATTTTGGCTGCCTTTCTAATAATTATCATGATTATCTTCTAAGTGAAAGCGTTTTGTTCTGGTTCTCTGGTGATTTTAATTCTTTTCAATTTTATTCCTTTAATATCCCATGAACACTTTGCTAAATCATTGTATTTGTAATCTTCTCCATCTTAGAACTCTCCAATTCAAAGTGGTTTAGCCAAAATAGATTTGGGAATCAAACTTGATATTTTATTAGGGAAGGTAATGGAATGTAAGACGCAATATTTTCTAGCGGGAAAAAAACATTCTCAATGATTCCCTAATAACCATGAAAACTATTGTGTTTACTTTACATGATGATCCCTCATCTGTACAATTATCAGTCCAAGTAAGATAGTAAACTTATTTAATGGCATCCTATAACCTTGGCCCCTTACTCCTACCTTCTTTGATAGGAACTACAGACGTTATAAGTGGACAGTTTTTTTTTTTTTTTTTGCAGGGGAAAGAAATGTATATAATTTATGTAAGTGCAACACCAGATTCTAATTTAAGTAGTCTCACATTATAGAATGCATTTAGACTCATGAATCCAGGGCCTGATTTTATGGCCTTCAATATGTCAACTGCTAAGAACAGCCTTTTTTTACTGAAAATGATTTTGTTACTTCTGTATAGATTGGTCACACAAAGCTGCATAGCCAAGATGTGGGCATTATTATTACTGCCTAGAAATGGACTTCAGTTGAGAACTACTGTGATACTTCATCCCCAGCAATATGCACTGGACATAAATTAATATATGCAAATTCAGTTTCTCAGCTGAAAATGACTAGAAACACCATTAGGTTATGGTGTTTTTTGGGCCCATGTTACATGCTTTGCTCCAAGGCACACATGGTCACAGTGCTTTTCCTCGCACAGCCAGAGCAGGTCTTTGCTCTTCTTCAGTGGCCGGGCATCTACCATGACCTTTGTCACTGCTTTCCCAATGACATTTTTCTCCTCTGCTTGATGAAACTAATTATCTGTTTTTCCCCAAGAGTGTGTCAGTCATGTCACTGTCAGTGTTGCAGCCAAGGGGACATTAGTCTTGCTTTCTTTTAAGTTCACTCTGAAATCTTGGCGTTTTATTCTAAGACCTTTCTGTTTTCTCCTCGCCTTTAAATTTTTTTCTTCCTGTACTGTAATTGTGTTTTGCTGTCTTTTGATATGAAAGTGTCTGTATTTGACATCCTTGTCAGAGTGTTTTGCTTTATTTCTAATACTTTATTGTGTATGTCACTGTGATTGTACAAGTGTGTCACAATATTTGTCACATTCTCAATTTAGATGTTCAGTATTTGTCCTATTACTGCCACAGATACAAGATAACCTTTTATCAAATACTTTTAGAGACTTCAGACAGTCTCAAAGAGCAGAGTAGTGCAGAAGTTATACCTGACAGATATTATTCCTGAAGTGTTCTGAAGATAATTCTAAAAAACAGAGGGAGAGCATTCTCAAACCCACAGATTTCCCTAATTGTTTATGAAAGCTGCCAGTTTCATTGCATTCTTTTCATGAATTCTTATTCTCATGTCATACTAAAAAGATGGTTAAACAGTTTTTGCATACTCTTGTTTCAGTTTGGTGGCTATCTTGAATTGGAAGTCTGAACTTTATACTGTGAATGTCACTATGGCAGAACTCTAGTCTGTAGTAGAGAAAATATGTTTCTTTGAGTTAATATGATTGTAAACGTAGATTAAAATGCTATAACCATTAATGATATTTGGAGGAGAAGCAGAATTAAAGAGTTTCTCCTTATCCTACAGGGCTAGCTAATAAACTATGAAGGAATAAAAGGATAATTCGCTTCTAACGGCTAGAAATTATTTTGATAATACAGCTATGAGTTACTTGTTTTTCCAGAATATAAAAATAGCTGTGGCTCAGTGTCGATGACTTTCCCTTTTGCCAGACTGACTCAGCATCCTTTGGTTTTGAAGGCAATACATCTTTTGAGTCTGCTAGGATTTCTTTTACCCTTTAGTTCTTCTAAAATTGTCACAAACTCAAATTGAAACTCTTCCCTTTCTGTGACAAGGACTTAGCCAGATTAAATCTCTAATGTCCTCTCCTTCTTGATCTTTTTATTTCCACCACTTACTTCTTCTAAAAGCCAGAATAGAATTTTAAACGTTTGTTAGCGTTGAAAGAGATACGACAATTTTAATTTCAAATCTCTTTGACTACAGCGAAAGATACCAAAATCTTGAATTAGGGAGATGGTTAAGATGAGTGTTAGAAGTTGATTCATTTGAATATGGTTTTCCTAAATTCACTTCAGTGCGTGGAATCTTTCTTTATCCCAGGCTATGACATTTTCATGCTGTTACTCACAAGTGAAAAGTAATAGCAGAAGCAAAATATCGCTGAGAGTTCCTTTTCAGAGAGGGAAAACTCGTAGCATGGGTCATCAATGTCAGTGGTAGGGTTCAGTTTCATCCTATATATATGCCCAACCATGCTCATGTTACAGCAAGCGTGTTTCTTTCCTGTCCTTAGAAAGAAGTCTTCAATTATGCGTAGAGGGGCAGAATGGCTTCCCTTGCTATTTTAGCTTGTTAAAGCAATCACTTACTGCTTATTATACTAATTAATTATCTCCTTGTTTATTTTGTGTAATATTTGCTTTTACTTAGTGGATAGATAATGAATTCCTGTTGGCAGAATGGGGATAAGAGTAGAAATTAGAAAAGACCTCAAGTCTCTGCTCAGAATTTGGAACATGAATGGGAAAGTTCAGAGGTGTCATCAGAATGCCATGTATTGGCATGAACTGTATAACCTTTTATATTTTTGAGCATCAGTTCTGCTTGCTGAGTTACTGAATTATGGTCCTTAGTGTTTGAACTTGCAATGAACTGCTTGCTCTAATAGGCTTTATCTTCATTATAAGTTGATGTAACAAATTTAAATATGTAATTAGATGCTAGAGCTCTCGAAGAGTGATTTATTAGAAGAAGCAGCATTTTTTGATAACAAATATAAGGCTATTAAGAAGTTGACAGAAGATTAGGATAGTCACTATTAAAATTTTATAAACAAGAGTCACTCTTTAATGAAATGGTATATTTAAATAAGCAAATCATTGGCTGCATTTCTCCTTGATATTTCATTATCTGTGAATTACATATTCAGTCTGGCTATAATGACATAAAAGCTTGGTTGTTACTAAATAGCAGATTAAAAAATTGATGGTGAATATTTCAGATTCAGGAATGCAACCTCTCAGCAGTTATTATATTGATCCCAGCAATCTAGTTCACATGTGTCAACAGACAAATACATTTTAGGTAAACTTGACATATTAAATAGGAAACCACTTTTTATCAAGCTTTCTAGCAAACAGCTGACATTCTTCTATGATCTACTTTGTGAACAGCCAAACTGATTCTGTCAGAATCAAAGGAAATGGCCCTTAATATTTCTGTTTGGCTTGTTATTCAGTTATTTACTAGAATATGATATGCACATATATTTTGAAATAGTCTTAAGATTTAAACTGATTTTGAAGTTGTGAAGTTTTTAAAAATGAAATTATTTAGATTTCATTGGGAATTGAACATAGATCATTTTAATTGGATTAAATTTTCAGCTATTGGATTTCCCCTTGTGGCTTAGCAGTTAACGAACCAGACTAGTATCCGTGGGGATGTGGGTTTGATCCCTGGCCTCGCTCAGTGGGTTGAGGATCTGGACTTGCTGTGAGCTGCTTGGATCCTGCATTGCTGTTGCTGTGCCATAGGCTGGCAGCTACAGTTCCAATTTGACCCCTAGTCTGGGAACGTCCATATGCCACAGGTACAGCCCTAAAAAGACCAAAAAAAAAAAAAATTTTTTTTCAGCTGTGAACATGGTATCAAGCAAGATGGGATGAAAGTTTTAGTTATGTTTACAGCTTCTAGGCGTTAAATTTTTTTCCTGTTCTAATGAGCTTAGATGACATTTTGAAATATACTAGGAATTTTTGTTCTAATTGTTAATATTTTCAGCAATTTTTATTTTAATTTATTTATTTTGCTTTTTAGGGCTGCACCCGTGGCATATGGAGGTTCCCTGGCTAGGGGTCCAGTCAGAGCTACAGCTCCCAGCCTGTGCCACAGCCACAGCAACACCAGGTCTGAGCCATGTCTGCAACCTGTACCACAGCTCATGGCAACGCCGGATCGTTAACCCACTAAGCAAGGCCAGGGATGGAACCTTCCACCTCGTGGTTCCTAGTCGGATTCATTAACCGCTGCGCCAGGATGGGAACTCCAGAAATTTTTAAAAGATAAGAAAGGGCATAACTATTGGAGTCAGAAAAAAAATCTTCAGTTTTAGCATAATTTTGCTACATTTATTTTTTAATTTTTTAGAAGTATCTATCTACTTATATGGGGATAATGATGTCATCTGATGCTTCTATGTGAACTGAATGTAAAGAAATAGAGAAAAGAAGCCCATTCTTGCTTGGCATTTAATGCAGTGTCTTAAGGATATACTTGGAACTTGGGACACATCTTTAATCTTTCACACAATAACCAAAAGATAATATTTTTTGTGAATTTCCTAAATGCCTCCCACAGTTGTAAATATCTTCATATATAATAACATGTTTAATTTTTTACCATCAGTTGATAACATCTCTTGTATTAATTATATGTTATAGGCAGTGGAAATAAAATAACATATAAGGTCAACATATTTTTATTTATTGACTCTACTGTGCCATTTCTTGTATGATGCATCATTATTTTATGTTAAAACTACAAGAAAAAAACATTGCAGTTATGACTTATGCCATTTATTTCAAAGCAAACCAATTTCAGAGATGTCAGAATGCGAAAAAGTGTTCATTTTTTAATTGATGAACTAATATGACATCTAGAAAATGAGAAAACTAGGACTTAGAACACAGGTAGTCCTTTTCCAGAGCTTTCCTGCTTATTCCTGCCACTATATCTTATACAAAGTTTAACGGATAATGAATTTACCAATTAAAACAATGGACAAGAACAATAATATGCCAATCATAATTTTTTGATATTTTTAGCCTAGCTGTTTAGGAGCATCAAAGAAGTGAAAGAGTGGAGGTAATGTGGCATTATTTGAAAATATTTCTAACATTCTTTTTGACAAATGCTGTTGGATGTTCACTGAACAAATATTTGTAGAGGGATTGATCTGTAGATTGTGACAAGCAAAATGTATATGACATGTTTATAAATCCTCTATAAAAGTAACTTTCATAGTTACTTTTTATTTTATAATATCAATATGTAAAAGGAAAAAAAATCTTATTAGATGTTCAAAAAAAACAAAACAAAACAAACCATGAATGCCTTTTAGTGAATTAAAGTTAGCATTCTAGCGATGGAAGGGTAATACTGTTAATGTATTCTGTGCCTTATATTAAATCATTAGAAACAATTCCTTTGAAACCTAGACAAGAATTTCTTTCATCACAGTTATTTTACTATTGCTCAAAAAGTCATGGCCAATGCATTGAGTTATGAAACAGAAATTTAAAACTACAATTATTGAAAAGAAAAATATACAAATGTCTGTTTATATATAAAAGCCTTCTTAAAAACAGAGAGAATAACAATAAACTATTAGAAATGAGTCCATTAAAGTAAGATATCAAATAATTATGTAAAAATATACTAGGCAATAATTATTTTAGAATAATAGAAAAATTCTCATCTTAAGTAATAACATACAAAATACCTAAAAAATATCCTTGAAGCTTTTTGTAGTTCAAAATTATACTGAAGGACCTAAGAGCATACATGATTTAGTGGAGAGTCATATTTTATAGGATAGAAATCTTCATATTATAAAGTTGTCTATTTTCCTCAAGTAATTTCAAACTTTAATTAAATTCATATGAATATCCCATTATGGATCCTTATATTTAATAAAATTCTATTTAAATACCAACGAATTATTTTCTTGAATGAGTATGAGAATAGTAAAGTTCATGTGGTAGGATAGACAGAGAAACTTTAGACAAAGAAATAATAGAGAAAGCTAACATTTCAGATATTAACTCATAAAGATGCACAAATTAAAGATGCTTTAATAGCATATGAATAAACAAGTCAGAGGAGTAAAATTTTAAAACTCATAAATATATCAAAACACATACAGCATTTTAGTATTTATACAACAGTGCAAGAATAAATAATTATTTAATAATTGTCCCTAACCAAAATATAATTAGATTCCTAATCCTCACCTTCTACATAAACAAATTATCAGATGGATTGAAGACTTATATATTAAAGAATCACAAAAGTATTCCAAAAAAAATGGGAGAATTGTTTTTAATATTCTTATAACTGGAAATATTTAGAGGTAAGTCAAATCCCAGAAAAGATCAGTAGTAATGAACATTTAAAAATTAAAAACAATTCCTCATTATATAAACTACCATTATCAAATACAAAATAAAAGAAAGTCTGGAAAAAAAATTTCCACTAAATATTACAGAAAAAGTTTATTTAATGTATTTCAAGTTCATTCTGATCAAGACGGTTGAGAACTTGAGCATAATATTCAAATGTCATGGAATTTAATTCAATATAAATAAGTTATATATATATATTTCTTTTAAAAATTTTTTGGGTTTTAATAATTTTTCTTTTTTATTATAGTTGATTTACAGTGTTTTGTCAGTTTCTGCTGTACAAAGTGACATGGTCATAGTTATATATACACATTCTTTTTCTAAAATTATCCTCCATCATGTTCCATCACAAGTGACTACATATAGTTCCCTGTGCTATACAGCATACAGCAGTATGTCATTGCTTAATCTACTCTAAATGCAATAGCTGCATCTACTAACCCCATACTCCCAGTCCATCCCACTCCCTCCCCCTCCTCCTTGGCAACCACGAGTCTGTTCTCCATGTCCATGAGTTTTTTTCTTTTCTGTAGACAGGTTTATTTGTGCCATATATTAGGTTCCATGTATAAGTGATATCATATAGTATTTGTCTTTTTGGCTTACTTCACTTAGTAAGTCTCTAGGTCCATTCATGTTCCTGCAAATGGCCTTATTTTGTTCTTTTTTATGGTTGAGTCGTATTCTATAGTGTATATATACCACATTTTCTTAATCCGTTCATTTGTCTATGGACAGTCTCTTCAGCAAATGGTGCTGGGGAAATTGGACAGCTGCATGTAAATCAGTGAAACTAGAATACACCCTCACACCATCCACAAAAATAAACTCAAAATGGCTAAAGACTTAAACATAAGACACCATCAAACTCCTAGAAGAGAACATAGGCAAAATATTCTGAATCAACCATACAAATGCTTTCTTAGGTCAGTCTGTCAAGGCAACATAAATAGAAACAAAAATAAACCAATGGGACCTAATCAAACTTACAAACTTTTGCACAGCAAAGGAAATCATAAAAAAAAAAAAAAAGCAACCTATGGAATGCGAGGAAATAGTTTCAAACAATGCTACCGACAAGGGCTTAATCTCTAAAATAAACCAATAATTTAGACAACTCAATAACAAAAAACAAAAAACAAGAAAAACAAGAACCCAATTGAAAAATGGGCAGAAGACCTGACCAGACATTTCTTTTAAAGAAGATATACAGATGGCCAACAGGCACATGAAAGAATGCTCAATATCACTAATTACTAGAGAAATGCAAATCAAAAGTACAATGAGGTACCACCTCATGTTGGTCAGAATAGTCATCATTAACAAGTCCACAAATAAAAAATGCTGGAAAGGGTGTGGAGAAAAGGGTACCTTTCTTCACTGTTGGTGGGAATGAAATTGGTACAACTACTATGGAAAACAGTATGGAGGTACCTCAGAAAACTATATGTAGAACTACCATATGACCCAGCAATCCCACTCTTGGGCATATATCCAAGCAAAACTTTCCTTGAAAAAATACATGCACCCATATGTTCACTGCAGCACTATTCACAATAGCCAAGACATGGAAACAATCTAAAGTTCCATCAACAAATTATATTTTAAATAAATTAAAAGATACTCAACCTCAGCTGTATTATTATAAATATAAGGTAACATTTTACATCAATTTATTTGGTCAGTAGTGTAAGTTCTGAAGACAAGCTGAGTTGGGAAGGGTGTGAAGAATCAGGGAATCTCATGCATTGCTGGTGTGAGTGTTAACCAATGTAAGCATTTCTATAGCACTTTAGCATTTATTTCGAAAATGTGCCTTTACCCTTTGAATTGGCAGTTTTGCTTTCAGGGATGCAACCTTCAGACTTATCTATGTGCATATTAATGATTTTTTTTTCTTTTTATGGCTGCACCTGTAGCATGAGCATATTCCCAGGCTAGGGGTCAAATCGGAGCTACAACGGCCAACCAACCCCACAGCCACAGCAACCTGGGATCTGAGCCAGTCTGCAGCCTTCACCACAGTTCTCAGCAATGCCAGATTCTTTACTCACCAAGCAATGCCAGGGATCAAAGCCGCTTCCTCATGGATACTAGTTGGGTTTGTTACCACTGAGCCACAGTGGGAACTCCCATATTCAGGATTTTGATTGCATAATGTCCATCAATGGGAATTTGTAAAAAAAGATTCAACTCTATGCTATCAAAGTAATTATTCTCTTAGTTTGTTTGGGCTGCTATTACAAAGTACTATGGACTGGGTGGCTTATATACAATAGAAATTTATTTTTTCTTGTTCTGAAGGCTGGAAAATCTAAAATCAAGGTGCCAGGAGTTCCCGTCGTGGCGCAGTGGTTAACGAATCTGACTAGGAACCATGAGGTTGCGGGTTCGATCCCTGCCCTTGCTCAGTGGGTTAACGATCCGGCGTTGCCGTGAGCTGTGGTGTAGGTTGCAGACGCGGCTCGGATCCTGCGTTGCTGTGGCTGCGGCGAAGGCCGGTGGCCACAGCTCCGATTAGACCCCTAGC
>PVHT020000035.1:484194-526533 GCA_004024745.2 Catagonus wagneri | reverse complement strand
ATAAAATCAAGGTGCCAGCCGATTTGGGTATCTGGTCAGAGCCTGCTTCGTTGTTCATTGGCACATGTCTTCTCACAGTAATCTCGCATGGCTGAAGGCGATCATGGAGGTCTCTGGGACCTCTTTTAAAAAGGCACTAATCACATTCATGAGGGCCCACCCTCCTGACCTCCCAAAGGCACCACCTCCTAATACCATGACAGGGGAAATTAAGATTTCAACATAGGAATTTGGTGGGGAGAACAAACATTCAGTGTACAGCAATTATATCTCTGTCTCTATTAATAGCTATCAATTACCTACCTATATGGTGAAAATTCCAAGATATGTTACTATAATAAAAACAGCATGGAGTTTCCGTCATGGCTAAGCAGCAATGAACCCGACCAGTATCCATGAGGATGTGAGTTCCATCCCTGGACCTGCTCTGTGAGTGAAGGATATGGCATTGCCCGTGAACTGTGGTGTAGGTTGCAGACACAGATCAGATCCCGTGTTGCTGTGGCTGTGCTGCAGCTCTGATTCAACCCCTAGCCTGAGAACTTCCATATGCTGTAGGTACGGCCCTAAAAAGACAAAAACAACATGATGTGGGCTATTACTAGATATATCAAAATAAATATATATTGAAGTATGCATAAAAGTAAATATATGGAAGTAACATTTTGAAGTGCATGGGACTATTTCTGGAAGAGTATTTAAGAAAATGAGTTCACCTCAGGGCTCAGCAGAAACGGATCTGACTGCCATTCATGAGGAAGCAGGTTCAATCCCTGGCCTCACTCACTGGGTTAAAGGATATGGTGTAGGTCGCAGACAAAGCTCAGATCTGGCATGGCTGTAGCTGTGGCGTAGACAGGCGGCTACAGCTCAGATTCGACCCCTAGTCTGGGAACCTCCCTATGCTATGGGTCTGGACTTAAAAAGAAAAAAAAAAGAAAAAAAAAATAAAATGAGTACAGCAAATGCCTCTGAACAGGGAACAGAGAGGCTGGAAGACAAAGGAAAGGGGCATATTTTTCTGTATACAATTTCAAACAGTGAAAGAAAGTAGTTGTGTAATGAGCCTTCATTAACTGCAAAAAATAAATAATACAAAGTTGAAAAATTTACAGTGTCAGAATGTTATCATGCAATTTTTCATTAATTTCTGAATTTTACCAATTTATAATATAAACATGAATATTAGTTAAGTAACTTGGTTTATATTTATAACCTGGGACAGAAATCACAACACCCATTTCCACTTAGTTAAGGGAAGTTGTGTTACTTAATCTAAGCCCAGTTAGAACTCTGTAGCATATTTCAGTAGCATGAATTGATTATATTCATCACATCTTTAGGTTATTAGTCTTGCTTGTATTATCCATCAGACTATAAGATTTAAGAGGGCAGGAATTATGTCCTCAGTTCCTAACGCCTAATTTTATGCGTTTGAGACAAACTTGGTAATCAGTATGTATTTATTTAATACAACTGGAAATAAGACAATTGAAAATGGTTATACTTTTTAAATCCTAGGAAAACAATTTACACCTGATATAAACAATAGATTTATAAACTGAAATTCAAGATACTAGAAAACTTTATAAAAATCTTAAGAGAAATAGAGTTATTACACATAGGATAAACTCAAATTTGGGGTTGTGCTTAAAGGGATTTATAAACACTGCCTATTCTTTAGGCATAGAGGGGATTAGTTATATAAAGGTTTTAGGAATTTTTTAAATTTAGGGATAGGTGAGTTATAGTTAATTTCAGGTGAATAGCAGAGTGATTTATTTTATATATTATAATCCATTTAAAGTTAATACAGAATAATAGCTGTATTTCCCTTTGCTTTTCAATGTTTCCTTGTAACTTATTTATTTTATGCATAGCAGTTTTTATATCTTAATCCGCCCCCATATCTTATTTCTTGCTCCTCCCCTCTCCCCACTGGTAACCACTAGTTTGTTCTCTATAGCTGTGAGTCTGTTTCTATTTTGTTAGATTCATTTACTTGTTTATTTTTTAGACTCCGAATAAAAGTAATCCTCTACAGCAGTACTTCTCTTTCTCTGTCTAATTTATTTTACTAAAAAATAATAGCTTTTAGGTCCATTCATGTTGTTGGCAGTGGCAGAATTTCACTGTTTTTATGGCTGAGTAATATTTGTACATATATACATATACATATGTTAGATCTTTATCCATTCATCTCTTGATGGACACACAGTTTTATTCCATATTTTGGCTATTGTAAATAGTGTTGAACATTTGGGTGTGGAGTTTATGGTTAAATAGAACTGGACTCGCGATGACTACAGTAATTTCCTTCATGGAAAATCAGATTTTTTTTTTTGACTTTTTGACCTTTTAGGGCCACACCCGCAGCATGTGGAGGTTCCCAGGCTAGGGGTCGAATTGGAGCTGTAGCTGCAGGCTGACGCCACAGCAACGCAGGATCTGAGCCGTGTCTGCAACCTACACCACAGCTCACAGCAATGCCAGACTGTTAACCAACTGAGCAAGGCCAGGGATCCAGCCTGTAACCTCATGGTTCCTAGTCGGATTCGTTAACCACTGCACCACGATGGGAACTCCGGAAAATCAGGTTAATGCCTATGACTTTAGAGCTGTTAGTACCTTTTCTACAGCCCCTAGAAACACATTCTTGGTATCTTCATTTCCTTTTCCAAATGATATTGTTTGGGACTTCTCTCTTGGTTCTCAGTTCTTAGTTTTGATCCATTGCATTTCCGAATTGACTAGACCTGTACTCTGTTCCACTGATGAAGGGCTGGCTGTTTTATTTATGAATCTGTCTAAGATTGAGTCTCGCCTTATGCCTTTGAGACACTGCACTGAACCCCAGTGGGTATGGACAGGTGTCTCTTCTTCCTTCTATGGTACCACCATTGAATGTTTATCTAGTTGTGTCTTGAATTCTTCTAGTAGCGAGAAGCTCATTATTTCATAAAGCAGATCTCTGTACAATCAGCTATCAGTAATTCCTCTTTTTTGAAACTTCTGCATTTGGAATCATATTCTGGTTCATAATTATACTCCTTAGAATCACACTCCATAGATTTAGAATGAGTAAGGCCAGTTTCTCAACTCTGTCTCAAATGACCTGGTCTGTAAAGACACTCGTCATCATTACCTCTCCATGTTTTCAGGTTCTCAATATTCTTAAAATGTGGTGCTTGAACTTACACCAAATGATTCATTACTTAATAGGAATATCTACCTGTTATTGAATGTCTAGAGTGTACTAGTCATTATTCTAAAAGCTCTACACTTATTAACTCATTACTAAAATTCCTCACATTTATTAATGCACAAAACAAGGAATAGAGAGGCTATGTCGCTCGTTCAAAGACACAACTAGTAAGTGGTAGAGCTGCATATCTTTAACTAC
Organism: Catagonus wagneri; assembly: GCA_004024745.2. NCBI lineage: Eukaryota > Metazoa > Chordata > Mammalia > Artiodactyla > Tayassuidae > Catagonus > Catagonus wagneri. Next base: position 523,130 of record PVHT020000035.1, on the reverse strand, counting down.
ATTTTCTATTTCCACCAGTAATATGCAATCCCAAGCTACCATATTTCATGTGGACTATTAAAGTAACCTGCTAACTGGAGGAAAGATTTCCATTTTGTCTTCCTTCAGTGCACCTTATTTCAAACACTATTTATTCTAAAATGTGCATATGAAGGATCTATCTCCAAGATATAGAATTAGTGAAAACTAAAATAAACCCTGTTACACCATAGAATATTTTCAGGATCTTTGAAGACCTTGGCCTGTTCCACCCAATGTCTTCTCCATCCCCTCACATCAGAAGTAACTACTACTCTGAAATTTGTGTTAATCATCCCTTCGTCTTTTTAAAAATAGATTTACCACACATATATAATCTTTAAATAGCATGTTTTAAGTTTTATCTGTTGCTGTTCTTATATAAAAGGTGTTCTGCTTTTTTAATTTTTGCAATTTTTCCCCTTACTCAACAATATTCACTTGAACCTTTCCATGGTGATAGCTGTATCTGTAGTTCATTTCTAATTGTGAATAGTATACCAAATATATCTATGACTTTTTAAATACTGAAGCTTTTATTTTGACATTATTTTTTTTCTATTTTAAAGCAATTATGGTATGGACATTCCTGTTTATGTCCCGGGCAGGTGAGCATGTACACATGTGTCATCTCAGAGCTACCACTTTATAATTAAAGAAAATAAATATGACAATAGCAAGGAATCAACTAAATATTGTTGTATAACAAAACACCTTACAGTGTTAGAAAATTAAGGCTGGTCTTATGAAATTGGCTTAGCTGTTCTGCTTATCTGCCCCAAGCTAAGCTGATGCCTCCTGAGTTTGTCATGTGTTAGATATTAGCTTCTGAGCCGGCTGGGACTGAATGGACTGGAATGGTGGTATCAAGGCAAATTCAGCTCTGCTTTGCATTACTTCACATCCTGAGAAGGCTAACTTGGGCTTGTTCTCATATTCATTTTCAGGCAGTGTCAAGGTTTCTGTAAGAGAAAGTGAAAACATGCAGAGCCTCTTGGAAAAGGCACCCCATCTCTTCTGCCACATTTCTTTGGCTAAAGTAAAAAGTCCAGCCAAGATTCAAGGAATAGAGACAAGGTCTTGATAAGTGGAGCCTCACAGTCCTGTTGCAGAGAACTGAGTACAGAGAGAGGGGCTGAATTGCACCATGTTTGTAATGAGCATACCATGCTAACTGGGAGGATGAATTGTAGTGGGAGCTCTCACACTATGCTGGCATGGCTGTAACTGATAAAATCGCTTCGGCAATCAATTTTGCATTACATTGTAAACGTCATGATTCTGTTCTGTTGCCCCATACCACAAGTTTTTCAGGGGTAGGTCATCTAGGAAGGACAGCCAGGAAAGCCTGTGATTGTCCTGTTGTACCTTTGCCTGGGTAGATAGATCTCTAATTCTGGGGTGCAGTATTAGGAAGTCTTCTGTTCCCATATTTCAGGGATATCAGGAATAGACCTGACATTTTGACCTCTATCTGTCTCAATCCTTAATCTCTATCATTTAGAACAAGGGCTGGGAAAAGCATTATTAATTGGGCTCCTTCAGATCACAGCAACACATTGTTTTATGTCCGTCTTCATGTCTAAAAAATAAACTTTTTCTCTCTGCAATATCAGTCATCGTGTCGGTGTGATCAGTACGGTATTTCCAGCACTCAGAACAGTATCAAGGCCCTCCGTAAGTGAGGACTAGACTGACTCAGCGAATGAATGAATAAAAGAACTTTTCCCTCTTGAAAGAACTAAAAGAACAAAGCCATGCACAGTCTTATTCTTTAGGTTGCTGAGATATTTTTGGCTCTGACCCATTTTATTTTTACACCACACTATAATCAGCATCTTTGGCTCATGTTCACATGGTATATGTGATCCTTCACGCTATGACGCTGAATAATCACTACTCACTGGTAGGTACCACCTTTTTTTTTTTTTTTTTCCCCAGATTGTCCTGTAATGGTGACCTCTGTAAAGACAAAGGCAGCACAATGAATTAGCAATCCTGCCTACTTAGCATCTCAGCAGCGGACAGTTGGTTTCAGGTTTTTGGCACCCCCAGCATTTTTCTTTCATTATGATTCATACAGTGGTATCTACTGAGAGCAAACACATTAACAAGGGCATTTATAAAAGCACCCTTTCTAGAAAGTTGTAAAATAAAGAAACTAGGTTTTGTTTCTCTTAGTGGGGAAGAAATCTGTGTCAGGCAACTTCTTCCAGAGGGTGTTGCTGATTTATGGGATTCTAGAGAATTACATATGTTTCGTTTTTTGTTTTAGAAAATGTCATGTATGTAACTAAAATAGAGACAATAGTATCATAAACTTTATTACCGTCATCATGCTGAAAGAGGCTGCAAGAGGACTATAATTTGAATAACGGGACACTGAGAAAATCAAAAGGCTGAGGGTATAGGTTCTTATATTGTTTCATCTTTCTTAGAATGTAGTGGTTTTAGAGTAATAAGAGCTCTGAGATCAGAGTCAGAGGTTAAACTCTGTGGGATTCTGCTATTGTTGATTGTCATTTCACCTATGAAGAAACAGAAGCAAAGAGAGATAGAGTAGTTGGCACAAGGTCATGGAGCTGGTCATTGGTGGCTCCTCAGGTATCTCCTCAGGTCCTAGGGTCACAATTTTACTATCATCCCACTCAGCCTCACTACTCTCTCCACACCTGCTTCTACCCCATTCCTTCTTGGATTTTTGGATTCCCCCCTTTGCTCGTGAACAGACTCTTTGAAAGTTGATAAGTTCTCTCTTTCCCTTTTTTCTTGTTTGCTTCTCCAGTGAAGCTCATTTGTCGCATACCTTCTGGCACCCATACCACCATATTTACTTTAAGTCTACTTCTGGGTCATTGTTGTGCTGTACTGTTTAAGCAGTATCTTTGGAATATTATTCCTTGCCTAGAGCATCTTTTTTTTTTTTTTTGCAAGGTGGTGAGTCATCTCTTGCCTCTTCTGTCTTCCGCTTGGCAAAGTTTCTTACCCTTTGCAAAGTTTTTTCTCATTCCTCTACCTAGAGCATCTTTCCCTTTTTTTTTTTTTTTTCTTTGTAGGGGGGTGGGTCATCTCTTGCCTCTTCTGTCTTCCCCTTTACAAAGTTTCTTTGTTGTCCTTCCCCTGATATTAGACTTTAGCATCATTTGTGTTGATGACCCTTAAAGCCCCTGTAGTCTCACAATTATACATAATTCTCAGTGGTGATAAGGTACTCTACTACTTCACATTTGGCAACCCATTATCATTGCAGAGAGGGAGAAACAAAGCTTAATGATAAAGAATATTGACTTTGAAGTTAGATAGACCTAAATTAGAAACTGACTTATTCCCTACACGGCCTTGGGAGACTTGTCTTCTTTAAACCTTGTTATGTGTAAGATTTGCTTAAAGTCTCTTTGTAATGCGGTTGTTACTGGAACTAAGTGAGAAATTATCTGCTAAAAGGTACAACAAAAAGCTTGGCAAGTTGTGTAAATCCGTAGTAAATGTTGACACTAACAATGTGTGCACACGTATTCTTCCCTCTTTAGAATTACTCAACCTTTAAGGTCTATTTGCATTCTTTTTATGACTATTTCTATGTCTCTCACTCCTCCCCCTTACCATAAATGGAAAGCTGTATTCTACAATCAGGGCACACTTTTTGTTGTTTCAGTTTATTAATCCTAAATTCAATGGCTTGTCTCTCTGCTGTTAGCCATCTTCATAAAGTGCTTGCTGACAAGCACCGTTGTGTCCTTTGCACTCTTCCAAGTATAGAAATTCCTCAAAACCTACAGCTGTCTTCCTTCTGGTCTAAATTTTCAGCTTACATATGTTTGGAAAAGTCATATTTTTCTTAATGAATCTCTGCGTATTCATGCTGTTTGACTTTATCTCGTCCGCTGATGTTCAGAAACATCTTGTTCATTTAATCGGCTCTAAATAAATTGAATCTTACCCAGTTCCTCTAAATTTTGTTTTTCTCAAATCATCAACATTGCATTCAGGAAACTCTCAAGACTATCGAATGAGATACTATTTACCTCCGTGGGTTTCATTCAAAAGCACATCTCTCCTAACTTTTACTTGGCTACTGAGATGTTGTTTGATCCTCCCAGAATCTGGACTTTTTTTTTCTTTTTTCTTTTTATGGCTGCACTGTGGCACATGGAAGTTCCCAGGCTGGTAGTCGAATTGGAGCTTCAGCTGTGGCCTATGCCACAGCAATGCTGGATCTGAGCCATATCTGTGACCCATGGCACAGCTTGCAACAACACTAGATCCTTAACCCACTGAGCAAGGCCAGGTATGGAACCCCCATCCTAATGGACACTATGTCAGGGTCTTAACCCACTGAGCCACTGCAGGAACTGTGCAACTGCACATCTCTTATTTTTGACTGAAGTATATGTACTACAGTAGGAATATAATATGTGTCCCTATTGTTAGAATACTAGCCTCTAGTAATCTTGAGTCTTGCCAAGGATAGCTGTTCTTTATAGCAGTCACTGCATAATTATCTATGGCCCTTTATCTCATGGTGTCTTTTATTTCCACTGAATGGCAGTGAATTTAAAACTCCTTCCCCCTCCTTTTCTTTTTTTTCATTCACTAACATTTATTATGCCACTACTACTGCAGCCTATTATTTTGTTGGCCACTGTAGTATATAAATATCCAGACTCTAATTTCAAGTATCTTATAACTGATCAATACCATTTTGGTATTTTTTTCAGTATGACATTCTTATGTTTACTCCTTGTATTTGAGATAATGATTGTCTTTATTGTGTCAATGCCATTTCATTCTTCTCCTTAGCAAAGAGGAAATCTAAGCCAGATCTGTAAGCCACACAGTCTGGCTTAGTCATTTCACAATTCTAGACCAAAGAACATTTCTCTCCTGTTGGAAATTAGAAGTTGCACTTTCTGTAATTTCCGGGTTGGGGATCAATTTAATTTCTAAAATTCGCAAATCAAGTGGTAAAGAAGTATTTTCAGCAGCATGATTCATATGTTACCTAAGCATTGTTTTCTCATCTTTCAATTTTGTTACAATGTAAAATGAAGGAAAGGAATAGGGAGCTTGACTGGTCTCAGGAGGTATACAAATTAGAGAATGGATGGTCTTACAAGGTCACCTCCAGGAAAGCCCAGCCTATAGAGGATGCTGCTCTTTATGGAGCCAGTGAGCTGCTTATAAAAGACTGGCTGAAAAAAAATGTTTTTTTAGAGAAAGTGCTGTCTCCTTCTTTGGCTGGCAAGGAGGCAGCTTTAAGCTTGCCCTTAGTTTGCCCTGGGATTGCTACATCTGCAGCTGAGACTTTCCTTAGTCTCAGATGAAAGAATAGGCAGATGGAAGTTCTAACCTTTATAAAGGGTATATCACATAAAAACAGTTGGGAATTTAATCAATTAAAAGATAAAGCCATTTACTCAGTGGTCTTTTTCCCTGAACAGGACGATCTTTTGCCTATAGGCACACAAAGGTTACTTTGCTGTTTCTTTGGTTATTTTGGAGTCACATCTAAAAATAGGTAGAGTAGTCATTGCTCAAAATGTCAGTGGACCCTTATCTTCAATTAGTACTGATAACATAATTAAGTTTAAAGTCTGAATACACATTCTTAGCAATTTTGGTAGGGAACACATCTGTCTCCAGTGAGACAAGATGTTTTGCAAAATCTTTAGCTTCTTGATACTTTGAAAGATCAGTGTTTTAATAAAAACAGTTCAGCTCCCTGTGTACGAGGTACTATTTAGAAAAAAATCTTAATACAAATCAGCAGTATAAAACTACAGTGTTTTTCTAGTTCTAAGAAACACACTGAGCAGAGTATACTCATCCATCGCAAGTGTTTTGGTTTAAGTGGGTATTTTGAATTCCCAGCCTCAGTAGGACTTAAATGATTAACTGACAGGGTGTTGACATATTTAAATATCTAAATTATGGAGCTGAAAACAGGCAGAAGGAATAAACAGCTTGTCCAGCGACTCTCTGGGTCTGGAAGTACTCTTTTTCTTTCTTCCTTTTTTTTGGGCCATACCAACAGCATTCGGAAGTTCTCCATCTAGGGGTCAAACCTGAGCCACTGCAGTGACAACTCAGGATCCTTAACTGCCAGGCCACCAGGGAACTCCAGGAAGTACTCTTGAGAGAGAGTTTGATCTGCTACAGGGGAAAATACCATACTGTAAACAACAGTAAAACAACAGTAAGGAGTAAAACAACAGTAACAGCAGTATCTACTACTCCACATCTAGTACCTAGCACAGTGCCTGGCACAAATGGTTATGAAATATTTGTTGAATGGATAAATGAGTGAGTGGCCTGGAGTGGAGTCATTTTATTTTGATTTGTTGAAATTCTTTAGCCTCCAGAGTAAGCATAAAACTGCCAGAGGTAACAGCTGCACTCAGGGTGAGGATAGCTCTGGTCAGTTCATCCCAGAGGATTCAAATCTCAAATGCTAATTTCTCTTTGTGTTTTTCCTGTCACCTTCTAAACTTATTTTTATCTATACATTAAAAAGCCTGTTTTATTTTTCTTAAAGCCTTTCCTATAGTCTAATCTGCAACAAATTTTTGTTGGTTCTACCTCTGAAATATATCTCAAATATGTTTCTTGTTCACCATTCTTATTCCTGGTGTATAACATGTGATCAGTAAGTGCTTTTTGAATAAACACGTTTTAAATGGCTTAGAGAACAGAGTGACCCTAATTCAGGCACTCACCGAAGGGCTTGAAGAGAGGTAGCTGGGCACAGATACATTTTGCTGCTTTATGGTTTTTCCTTTGTGTCCTTAAAATGCAAGATGGAAATTTTCTAAGCTGTTCCTATTATTTCTGTCCTCTCCAGCTCCCATAAGTGCCTGTTTGGTATCCCTAATGTATGTCTTATTGTAGCTGCGAACACAACACTTTAAAAGCAAGTTTACCATCCTCTTCCCCTAATACTCCCTTTCTTCTGATTTCCCTTTTAGTTAATAATGTCATCATTTTTCAGACCCTGCAGTGGGAGCCAGGTTGTACTACTGTTTGTTCCTAGCAAAATCAATTGCCAAATTCTTTAACATACTTCTCAGCTCTGTCCCTTCCTTTCTTTTCTGACTGCTGGTACCTACATCTAGGTGCTGATATTTCAGTCCTCGTCAATTGAAAGAGATCCATGATTTAATTCTCTACCTCCCAATGTTACACAAGCTCACTCAGGCTATAAGTGTGGGACATCTTCAGTAGCCCCAAATCCTTTGGTATTTGTATGCCTTTGGCATTTTAGGTTATTTAAATTCTGTTTTGGCAACTGTCTCTGCATCTCTAATTGTTGCTCCAAAGGAATTTTTTGCTTCATTCTGAATTGACCATGAACACATTTCATATCAGACCCAGGATCCAGCTTCTTTAAGAATAATAATCCACCCTCATGCTGCCACCCAATTAAATAGTTTAGTTTGACGATTTGTAGCCGCATTATGGGAAATGAATGTAAATACTCTAACTGCTAGTGCAGCCACAATGTATTATAATGACAATCTGAGCAAGAAGCAAATAACAAGGGAAATGACTAATACTTGAATAATTTTCTGCATATACAAAGAATGCAATAATTAGCTCTGAGATGGGGTGGGGGGAAGATCATAAAAATCTTTTATAACATTTCTAATTGTGCCGAAATTGAAAACTAAGAGTTTATGGCTTAAAAAGGGAGCATAATTCAACACTCCTGTCTTTTGTGGGTAATGGACTGGGGAGGAAGTCAAACTCTGCACATGTCAGCTTTTCACTTTGTGATAAAGGATACTGTAAATGTATTTACTAAATTGCAGCCTATTTCTGATATTTATAAAGGAAAAAACTCTTATTCATCTTTTATTTACAAAGAAAGTTCAGCAAAACTTTTAAAAGACATTTTTCAGAAAGATTTGAGTGTGTATTTTCTGAATGTTCAGGAGTGAGTGATTTAGATTTCTTCATAGTTCTTCCCTTACACAAGCAGAACTACTTTAGAAAAAGAATGGTTTTGGAGGAAAGTCTGATTTTGCCACATATATGGGTCACAGTGACAAATGAGTCGTCTATATAGAGGATTCTCTATATGGAGGATCACATTACAGCGGGAAATTGCTATTTTATGCACATATCTAAATTAGTGCTTTTAGACTATATTTTATTACTGTGCTTTTCATTGAAAATACAGGAGGTATCCTCACTGTTAATTTCAGTCGATTCAGTTATTTATAGAAAATAAAAATTAATCTTGAAGTATATTTTACAAATATCTCAATTGAGCTTAAAAAGTTAAACCAAATGGGGATATTTGATAAATTGTAAGATAGACTCAGACATTTAAAACAAAAAGGAGGGGTAACCAAGTGATAAACAGATGAACTTTTGAATCCATTGCAATCTGACTGCCTCCACCATACCACTGAAATGCTGTTTGATAAAGACTTAAGGGGCTCATCTCACTCGAATAGTGCTGTTGGATGTATTTGTCCATGTTTTCCCTATTGAAAGACTGCAGACACTCTTTTCCTCTGACTTTCTTTCTCTCTTTTTTTCTTTTCTTTTAAGCCCACACCTGTGGCAAATGGAAGTTCCCAGACTAGGAGTCCAAATGGAGCTACAGCTGCTGGTCAATGCCACACCCACATCAACACAGGATCCAAGCCGCATCTGTGACCTGTGCCACAGCTTGCAGCGATGCCAGATCCTTATCCCACTGAGCAAGGACAGGGATCAAACCCGCATACTCATGGACATTATGTTGGGTTCTTAACCCGCTGAGCCAAAACAGGAACTCTCTGACTTATGATACACTTTTCTAGTTTCCTGCCTGTCTCTTTAAATGATCGTTCCTATACTCTGTTTCTAATTTAATGTCAAATTCTAGACTTTCTCAGGCCTCAATCTTTTTAACTACATTTGCTTTCTTGGGAAATCTTTTCTACAGCCATGTTTGAAATGCCATCTATATGCTAAATGTGCACTTCCAGTTCGGAACTCTCTGTTGAATTACATATCTGTATATTTAGCTGACATTTCCATAGGTATACATCTCATAAGTAGCTCGTATTCATTTTTTCTGAAACAAAACTTAATTCCCCAATTTTGTCTCCGTTACATAGTATTATCGTTCTTCCAGATGTGATAGTCAGAACTGGCATGTTAATATTTTCTTAACACCTTAATTATGTTAGACCGTATCAATTCTTTATTCCAAATAGTTCCCTGAATCTTCACTTGTCTCCATTCCTACAAACATTCCTCTAGTCAAAGGAATTACTTCTTCCTTCAACTCTTGCACTCTTCCTGGTATTTTGGATTCTTATACTTGGTCTTCATAAATTTTTGAATCTCCATGGTCTCTTGTATGTTTAAGGGAACAGGTAAGTTTTTCTCCTAAAAGCAAATCTAAAATTCACACAGAATCACAAAGTGCCACCAATAGTCAAAATAATCATAAAGAAAAAAGTGCTAGAGGCATCACATGTCTTCATTTCAAAATATATTCAAACTTATAGTAATTAAAACAGTATGGCATAAAGACAGACATATAAACCAATGGAACAAAATGGAGAGGCCAGGAAAAAACCCGCATATATATGGTCACCCAATCTTTGATAAGGGTGCCAAGAATACACGATAGGGGAAGAATATTCTCTTCAACAGTGTTGGATAAAATGGATATCCACACGTGAAGGAATGAGATTGGACCATTTTCTTATATTCAAAAATCAGCTCAAAATGGATTAAAGACTATAAAACCCCTAGAAGAAAACCTAGGGAAAACCTTCATGACATTGTTTTGGCTATGAAACTAAAAGCACAGTCAACAAAAGCAAAAATAGACAAATGGGACTACATCAAACTAAAATTATTTTGTACAGGAAAGGAAACAATTCAGAATGAAAAGGCAGTCTATAAAATGGGAGGAATATTTGCAAAGTATATATCTGATAATGGGTTAATATCCAAAAATGTATAAGAAGCTCCTATAATTCAATAGAAAAGAAAATCTTGTGATTAAAAAAATGGGAAAAGGGACTTGAATAGACACTTATCCAAAGAAGGCATACAAAGTACCAACAGATACATAAAAAGATACTCAGCATCACTAATAATCAGGAAAATGCAAATAAGATATTAGTCCACACCAGTTTAAATAGCCATAATTAAAAAAAAAGATAAGTATTGGTAAGGTTGTGGAGAAATATGGACACTTGTTAACTATTGGCAGGAATGTGAAATAGTATAGCTATTATGAAAAACAGTGTGGAGATTCCTCAAGTAACCAAAAACAGAACTACCCTATGGTCAGCAATCCCACTTCTGGGTATATCTCCTAGAGAAGTAAAGTCAAGATCTCAAAGAAATATTTATACTCCCATGTTTATTGCAACATTATTCATAATAGCCAAGATGTGAAACAGCTCAAATGTCTATCAGTGAATGAATGAATAAGGAAAATATGGTCTATACATATGTTAGGCTATTATTTAGCCTTGAAAAGAAGGAAATCTTGCAATATGTGATGAAATGGATGCATCTTGAGGACTTTATGCTAATTGAAATAAGCCGATCACTAAAGGAGAAATACTTTGATTCCATTTATGTGATGTATCTAAAGTAGTCATATAGGCAATGGAATATTACTCAGCCATAGAAAAGAATGAAATAATGCCATTTGTAGCAACATGGATAGAACTGGAGATTATCACACTAAGTGAAGTAAATCAAAGACAAATGTTTATCACTTACATGTGGAAGCTAAAAAAGTGAACTTATTTATAAAACAAAGAGACTCACAGACTTCAAAAACAAATCTGGTTACTAAGGGCAACAGGTTCGGGGGAGGGATGGATTGGAGATTTGGGATTAGCATATACACACTGTTATATATTAAATGGATGGTCTGTGTATGTATAGCATAGGGAACTGTACTCAATATTCTGTGACAGCCTATAAGGGAGGTGAATCTGAAAAAAATGGATTATGTGTATATGTGTAGTTGGATCACTTTGTTGTATAGCAGTGATTTTAATTTCTAATCTGTATTCTAATATATATGTATATGCACATATATTCCTATTATTATGCTGTTAATAACCAGTAGAATCCCCAGAGCATTTAGGATAATGTCTCAAATCTTTAACCTGAGTCATTAGGAGCACTGCAAACCTTTCTAGCCTTGTTTCTTCCAACATTTCTTCTGGTTTATGGGGTTTCAGCCCCAGTAGCCTCCTTCTGCTTTTCTTTCTTACCAAGACCCTTACTAGCCTGGCTCTTCAGACAGACTGTTCTGTCTCATTATTGTGAATTTGGGTTTCTTCACTTCCTGACCTCTCTCTTCCACCTTCTCTGCGCATTTTTCTCTTGAGTATTCCTAATCATTCTCCTAAGTCAGGTCCTCAAGGAAGCCTTCTCATTCATATTCCCAAGGTATTTCCTCTCATTGCACATTGTATGTGCCCTTTGAATAATTCATCAAAGTTTTAATTAAATATCATCTATGTTACTTATTGCCTAATGTCTGTGTTCTTATCAAATTAAAAATTACTTGAAGGCAGTTCTGTGCCTTTTTTTATTACGGAATCTCTGGTGCCTAGACCAGAGTCTGGCAGGTGTTGGTTGCTCAATGAATATTTGTTCAATAAATTCATAAATGAATGCATAAAAGATAGTCTGAATGAGCCACTGTTAGACTTTCCATTAGGTAACTAGTTCTAATCTGTACTCAACTTGTTCTCCTGTACAAGGTCAATCTAGATATTGACCTTGAGCAAGCCACTTGAATGATTCAATTCAGGTTCTCACTTTTCCACCTTTATTTAAAGAAGGAATTGATATAAACCAGTAAAGCATTTATTGCTATGACTTTGAGTTCAATTTGTGTGTCTAGGTAACCAAATAAATGTCTCTTACACAACTTTTTTAGTATAGTTCATAATTAGTTTTTCTATTAGTCATATTATTAAAATAAAGATATTTTATTATGATGGTAGCTTTTATTTGCTACACATGATTCTAGTTCAGATTGAATTAAAAGTCCATTTCCAGTTTTGGCAACATTTAGAATATTTTGGGAAACTGAGGAGATAATTTAATAATTTTATAATTCTGTATATCACTAAGGAACAGTGTATATCTTATTGTAGCAGTCAAATAGACATTCTTTTAATAAACATGTTATTTTGCTCATTACTTTGATACATTTAAATTAATTTTCTTATGTCAATATTAAATAATCCTATTAAATACTTTTATCATAAAAATGTCACTCAAAAAAACCCTTAGAAGTTATATGGGTCATAGTGTCAATGATGACTAAATTTCAAATTAAAATTATAAACCTTGGAGTTCCCCTTGTGGTGCAGAGGAAACGAATCTGACTAGTATCTGAGGATGTGGGTTTGAGGGTTTGACCCCTGGCCTCGCTCAGTGGATCAGGAATCTGTCATTGCCCTGAGCTGTGGTGTAAGTCACAGATGCGGCTCGGATCCCGTGTTGCTCTGGCTGTGCTGTAGGACAGCAGCTGTAGCTCTGGTTTGACCCCTAGCCTGGGAACCTCCACATGCCATGGGGTGCAGCCCTAAAAAGCCAAAAAAACAAAAACCAAAAAAATTATAAACCTCCCTAAATTGACTAGCCTGTTGTTTTTTAATATCATTAGTGAAATGGTTTTCTCTTACTGAACAGTTCCCTTTGCTGTTTTCTAGTGAGAGTTATTCTTTGCAGATTCTTACTCATCTAGGTCTGACCATAGCAGGCAAAAAGATTAGTGTCTTCTAGCATTTAAAAACCTGTGATCCTGGCATTTGTGATTTTGATATTAGAAAAGATGGGCATAGGTTTAAATGAGAATTTTGCTAAAACAGTAAAATCTTAAATGTGAGCTATAATCAAAAGTAAAAAATTAAACCTTTTATAAAAAATATTAGCAATTTATCATAGGAATGATACATGCAGAATATTTAAATTTGTTCATAAAGTGTTTGCATAAATTCATAGGTGAGAAGACTGTCTTTCTAGAAGGACACAGGTCCTAGGACTTGTGGGTCTTGGGGAAAATTTTTTTTCTTTTTAAGGCCACACTTGCAGCATATGGAAATTCCCAGGCTAGGGTTTTAATTGGAGCTGCATTTGCTGCCTATGCCACAGCCACAGCAAGGCCAGTCGGTGCGTCTGTGACCTACACTGCAGCTTGCAGCAACTCCAGATCCGTAAGCTACCAAGAAAGGCAGGGGATTGAACCTGTATTCTCACGGACACTATGTTGGGTTCTTGACCTGCTGAACCACAGTGGGAACTACTGGAAAATTATTTAAGCGTTTTCAAGGAACGGTTAAGATTTTTTTCATCTGTAAAAAACAGTAATTGTAATAGTATGTGCTGCTTTGTAAATAGGGTTGTTTTAAAGATAAAACCAAACAATGCTTGGGGAAGTGCTAGCATGGACTCTGACAGAACATGTACATTCAACACAGGTTTTTAAAATGTGAACCTATTTAATGTGAAAAGCCAGGGGGAATGGATTAGAGGGATGGTTGCAGAAATGGAGAGAGGTAAAATTTAGGAAATAAAATGTGAGTTAGAATGGAAAAATCCCTTCTAGAACTATTTGGGAGTTAGATGTTACACAGGTTCTTGCTTAATCAAGGATATATTGCACTGGAGCATTTCTGACCTTTGGGAATAAAATCAAGAAATTCAAAGATCATCATGTTCCATGGATCCCTTTTTAACCTCTTTCACAGTAAGACTGTTAGATAAGAAAGGAACATTTCAATGAACCTATTGTTCAGAATGACTCAAACTAGGAGCAACAGAAAGTGCGTGGAAGTAGGGCCACTGCCTCTGTAATATGATTTCCAACTTCGTTCTAGCAAGAGACCAGGAGACATCTTTGACTTCATGAAATTTGGCTTATAGTTTTCCTGGTTTTCAGGATGAGTTTTTGAGTCTTTTTCAAGCTTTGTTTGGTTAATCCTGGGACACATTTACGAACCCATGATATGCTTCACATCTCTGGGCAGAAGGAAGTTTTGCACAGAGCAGGTGCTGGGCTCTGGGCTGCCTCATCACATGCCTCGCTGTGGTGCTGTTTATACCCTAAGTGTCCATGGGTAAGTGTGAAGACCCAACAAGCCATAGGAAACAGGAAGAAGAAAAGCTCCAAATCCATGTGGAAGCAGAGCGTAGAGCAATGTAATGGTGCCCAAAGCTGAGAAACAGCAGCAGGAAGAAGTCTGTGCTGGCAGGAGAAGCTTAGCATTGCCTTGCAGGCAAGGAAATGAGGCCCCACATTATAAACTTCCCTGTGGCTAGCAGCTGCAGCCATTGTTTCTGGAACAGACTGTGACGCTGACTAGTGAGGAAGGAACTGCTTTCTGGCTTGCAAGTGACACAACAGTCTCTCCATTTTCATTGCTAGGCATAGGAAACGGTACCTATTAAAAACCGAAGTAGAGAGAAACCAGGCGAGACAGCTCTTGTTCCATTCGTGTGTCGCCACTCTCTGTCTTTTCTTTCTATTCAGATATTTACTTTTACTTGTGCAAACTGAAGCTCAAATTCACTTCTTTTCTTATCTTAAAAGGAACAAACAAAAAAAAAATAGGCTGAGGAGAGCCTGTCTAGCATTTAATAACATTCAGTAATACTTAAAAAAAAAACTCCTCAAAGGATAAATCAGCTTTTTTAGCTTTTTCTTATGACCCCTGTCTTGCAGTCGTGTAGCCAACTTTGAACTCAAAAGTGATGCCTCCGTATTGTTTGGTGTGGTACCAGGAAGAAGGGGTACCCCCCTTGCTTGTGGACTCTTGTGTGCGCTGCAAATAGAACTTACCTGTCCTCTCCAGTCCACTACCACATACTGATCGACTGACAGCACTGAATCAGGGGATGTAGGTTTTCTTTCGGTGTTATGTAAATTTTCTTAGAGTTATTTGTTACTTGATGAAAGGGCATCCTTACATTTGAGGTAAGATTCAACTTTCATCTAATTTGGGCCTGAGGACCATTTTTTCCATATAGCCATATAAACACTTTGCTTTCATTTGTACACTTGGATTTTCTTCTCAGATGTAATTAACTGAGTGTGTTCTGTTTTACAACTTGTCTCTATCTTACTATGATTATTTTGAATTCTGATTCTTTGTGTTATTTTCTAGGAACATAAGAAATCTGATTGGTTACCATTCATACTGATATGGATACTTTTGCTGACTGTATTATATATTATAATTTCTAGAATGAACTGAGATATTACCTTTATAATCTCTCTGAAACTAATGTTCTATTTTCAGATTCTCCTTTAGAATGTATTCCTCCTTCGCACTGCCCCTGTATTCTTCACTTGGGCAGTTTTTAATAATCTCCTAAATAGCATGCGTATATTCCATGTTTTCTCTTCTGTAGTTATATTTTATCCATTATAGTCCTTTCCTTTTTTAAGATAAAGATTTACATAGACTTATGTAGTAAAGTATAATATACATAGAGAAATATGTATGAATCGTATGTGTACAACTCAATGGATTTTTGTATATTCCATCATGCCCATGTTTCTTTCTTACTCAGCTTATATTCCATTGTCCATTACTGCAGTCATTTTCTTTAACCACATTCAATTAATTACCCCCCCCCACCTTGTTTTATTATATGCACTAGAGGAAACTCCAACCCTGGTTAAATCAAGCTCTCTGCCTACGTGCTTCTTCCTTGCACTAAACCATGATGACTATCTTTCAATTCATGAGCAGTTACTTTTAATTGACCTTTACTGCTGGAAAGAAAAAAAAAATTACATCTCTTGGTCATTCACTCTCCCACTCTTGGGAAAATAATATTTTCATCTGCTCTTTCTTTAGGTTTCCAGCATCCCTTCTCTCATCCTCATTCTCAGCTGCTGACCTTTCTAACACTTACTAAGAAGATAGAATCCACCAGAATGTCATTTTTACAAGCTTCTGCCACATCATTTTCCCACTTGGCAATAGTTGGACAGTATTCTCACCAACAGTTTGTATTCTCCCTTTCTCCTTGCTACCGTGGTGGCACTGCTCATGCTCCTGTCTCAACCCTCTATCACTAGATCATATTATCTCTCCCCTACTCATGAGAATCCTTACAGTAATCATCTCCCCTCAGCACTATAGGGCCAACATTTCCATTGATTTGGTCTTCCTAACAAGCATAAAAACAAGTTGTCATTTCTTTAACCTTAAAAATATTTATTTAAATATAAAGTCCTCCTTGCTCCAGTCACTGTCTCATTTCTCAGACCTTTACAGAAAAACTCTTCGGAAGAGTAGCCCTTCTTGCTGTTTCCAACCCATCTTGTCCTAGTCAAACTTTGATTCATATGACTTCTTGAACACTACTCTTGCCAAGGTCTCCAATGCCCTTTACATTGCTACACTCAATAGTCAATGTAGGTTTCCATCTTTCTTGATCTATCATCGGCACCCCCTGGTTTTCGTTCTATCTCACTGATCACACTTTCACATAGCTTCTGGACCAGTGGTCAGCAAACTTAACTTTCTAAATGGTCACATTGAAAATAGATTAGGCTTTGTGGGCCAAGTGTGGTCTCTGCTGCATTTTCTTCTTCTCTTTTTTTAACCCAACCCATAAAATATGTAAAAGTTATTCTTACTTTGTGTCCTGTACAAAAATAAGTTGAGCTAGATTTAGCACACTACCTATAGTTGGCCACCCCATGTTTAGGCCGCTGAACTTCAAAGTGTCCCTAAGCTCAGTCCTTGGATCATTTCTCTAGCCTAGATGAATGCAATAGAGATCACTCATTCACTTGGTGACCTCATCCAATCTTAGGGCTTTAAATATCATACAGATACTAATGGTATATATATAGGTATACACTTAGCTCAGACCTTCCTCCTGAACTCAAGAATCATATATCTAACTGCTTACTTGATATTTCTGTTTGGACAGTCATACTTAATATGCCCAAATTGAAATCCTGAATTCTTCCCCCAAATTATCCCTTTATTCCCCATTTTAGTAAATGCAGCTCCAGTTTCTCAGGACTGGAATCTGGTATTGGACATTTTTATTTGTTGTGTATTCCACAGTTAATCCATCAGCAAATACTGTGAGGGTGTAGGAATATAGTTATATCTATATCTATCTATACCTGTACCTATGTCTATATCAAATGGGTCTTGTCTTTTCATCCATACCACTACTATGGTCTACAGCTACAAACTAGCATTTTCAGTATCACTTTCCTAAAGGTCTTTCTGTTGATGGCCTTTTATATCTTGTATTTTATTCTCATCACAGTAGCTTAAGGAGTTATTTTAAAAACATGGGAAAGATCATATCAAAACTTCCCAATGGTTTTACATCTCACTCAAAGTCCAGTCCTTAAATGGCCTTCATGGCTTTATGCATTCTGCCTTCCCTGTCACCTCTATGAATATCTTTCTCTTTCCCAGTTGTTCACTACAGCCAAATGGGCATCCATAATGCCCCCCAAACATGCCTGGAAGGCTCCTTCTCTAGGGCCTTTGCACTTGTTTTTCCCTGTGCCTGCTTCCAGATAGCTACAGAATTCACTTCCTCTGGTTCTTCAGGTCTTTGATCAGATGTCAGAAAAATATCATCATATCCTTCATGTTTAGTTTAATTTTTCCACTTTTATTTCTAGTGCTCTTTACCCGTTCCTCCTTTATTTTTCTTTGTATCTCCTATTGCCGTAGGATGCACTGTATGTTTTGTTCATTTTCTAACTACTACTACACTGGAACATAAACTTCGTGAAGGCAGGGCTTTGCTTGTCTCATTTAATGATGCATTTCCAGTGCCTAGAGCAATGGCTGATACTTAGTTGATGCTAGTAAATATCGATTGAACCTAATGAACAGGTTATATTGCAAAGTTTTATGATAGAATAATGATTTAATACGTCTCATTTTTAGAGTGTGAATTACTCAGCAGAAGAAACTTATTTTTACAGCAGTAGTTCTTAGCACAATGTAGGAGATGAGGCAGAAGGTATACAGGAAATGGTTGTTAAATGCAAGATCCCATAGGACCTTTTGCCTTCAGTTTGGAATTAGTACCACCAGATGGCAATGTCTTATTATAAATAGCAGATGTGCACCAAGGTTTCTTAAAAAAATGTGAAAAACTGAAATTTCCTCACATTAAAAATATTGTATAAAGTTTTTAAAAAATCAAAAATATATAATGGAAGTTAATCTTATATTAAAATATGAGCAAAAATGTTGGTAGCAGAATAATGTTGCATTAAGTTATATGATTTAGAGTACAATTTGATATTTAAGGAAAACTACATTATAGCTACTGAGGTAGCTTACCACGTCTAACTTCCCATAATCTTTCACATTTATGGAGCCTTTTAAATGGAAAATTTATTTCAAAATCTTCTTGGATTCTTCCTTTGGAACTAGGAGTCTCTTTAGAGATTTATTCAGCTCCTGATACAAAGTTTTTCCTAGCAAGCTTTTATGAATTGTCATTATTCATAACAAATAGCCCCCACATTTTACTGTGCCTTACCTCCAGAAACAATACCAGGTTCAACAATTGAAGAAAGAGCACCACCAGCTTTGGCAGGGAGTAAGGAAGAATAAACCTTGTGAAATATATTCAGGGCCTGTTTAATGATAAAGACCCATTCTCCAGGGAAAATGATTTTGCTAGAGATTTAGTCTTCCTTTCTCCACTAAGAAAGGAAAGTAAAAACAGTCAACAAGAATGAGAGAGTCAAGGAAATAGCTTTGAGAAGCCAGAGAGGAAAGGAGTAGGCAAAGGAGAGAGCTACATCACTGCATCACTGGAAAAACATTGTGACGGTCATAGCCCCATGTCCATGTGACTCACAAACTGACTGATATTCAATCATAAGATCATAAAGTTACCACTACACTAACAGTGCCCCAGTATAACAATAGCCATGGGTAATAGCTGAAAGAGTTGAAACACATGAACTCTCCTTAAGGAGAGAAGGACTCAAGAAGTCCAAAGTCAAGAGGGGAGATAAAAACAAAGACACTAGAGGAATCTGAAACCTCTAGCACCTTCACATACGGCAAACATTAAACACGTCCCACTTCCTAGCAAAGTTAACAAAAACCATTAAACACATCCTACTTTCTAGAAAAATCAACGTAAACCTTCACATAAAGCCCTATTTATATCAGTTCCTGTTACTTAATACAATATGTATAGCTTTCAACAATAAAAACATTAAAAATATTTTAATATTTGGCATACAAATATTAAGGTATGCCAAAAGACAGTATGAAATAGTCTGACAATCGTCAGAACCAAAGATATGACACAGCTGTTGGAAGTCAAAGGTTCTAATTGGAAAAAGTGGAAAGCAAACAAGAATAGAAAATGTGAACAGATGAAAACTGGAAAAAGAATCTAAAGGCAATGCTACAAATAAAAATCATAATAACAGAGATGAAGAATGCCTTTGATGGGCTCATCAGTAGGCTGGCCAATGGTAAAGAATCAGTGACCTTGAAGATAGGTCAAGGGGAAATATCCCAATCCATAATTCAAAAAGAAAAAGAACAAAAAATAGAGTATCCAGGGTTGTGAGATAGTATCAAAAAATAGAACAACACTAATTGGGAGGAAATATGGTGTCAATAAGCAGTTGTCCCAGGTGACTGCCCTGATGAAAACTGGAGATTCCTGGCAGATATGAAGCACCACTTTTGTATTGCCCTAAATGTAATTTTTGGTGTTCATTTATCCAAGTACTTTTTCTATTGATACTTTTGCAAATATAATGCAAATATATCTATGTATCTTTTTTAAGTGAATACATAGTGCCTGTGAGAGAGGATGTACAGGAGGTTTTTCCCTTGTGAGTTTTCTTCCATTCAGATTCAACATTATCTTAAGTTCACAAATGAATGATAGGACACGAGGGTATCAGGGACTAATTCTGACAGGAGGAACTGGGAAGTGTTTCCTTAGAGAAGGCACAGTTTGTGCTAAATCCAGACTCACCATTCAAGCACTTGATGGTCTTAGTAGAACTGAGTATCGTGGAGGAGAGGGTGAACCCCAAGCAGGTGGCAAGAGGAAGTGAGATAGATACATTAGGTGATATTGTGAGGAGCTTGGGAGTAATCCTTAATGGGAGGAAATACGAGTGTTAGTGAAAGCAAGGTTAAAATTTTTTATTTTTTTTTTATTTTTGGGAAAGAGCCATAATTGGGCCTTAGGAACTACTGGAATCAGGTAGTCATTATATTTGGTACTTTTCCTCATTTTCATAGGCTCTCTCGTCACATTACAGACCAGCATGCTTCATGAATAGAAGAATATGGGGGCTGATGGCTGTTTCTTTGAGCTGGAATAGGTTCATTCTCAGTTCCAGCCAGGAAAACGCTAGAGAAATTTTGCTGACCTGCCACAGATCAAGCTCTCAGCCCTAAGTGATCATCTGTATGACAGAGTAACACGATGACCCAGACAGTACCACATGGTTGGTGTATGAGTGAGAAGTAGTTTACCAAAAAAGATTCATCAGAAGACGGGGGTACTAAGCAGCGGAAATGCTCATTAACAGGAGTCAATGAAAGAGATTATGCAAAATTAAGTATATTTTCACAACTCTTTGGAATTGGGAAGTTTGGTAGGAAGCAATAAAAGTGACTTATTACAACCTTAAAATTGGCATATTAGTGAATCCAAGAAAATTCCAGTTATATCTAAAATCCATATGGGACATGGAGAACAGACTTGCGGTTGCCAAGGGGGAGGGAGGAGGAAGTGGGGTGGATGGAGAGTTTGGGGTTGGTAGATGCAAACTATGATGTTTAGAATGGATAAGCAATGAGGTCCTGCTGTCAGCATGGGAAACTATATCCAGCCTCTTGGGATAGGCCATAATAGAAGACAGTATGAGAAGAACATGCGTTTATATATGTATAACTGGGTCACTATGCTGGGTGTACAGCAGAAATTGACACAACACTGTAAATCACCTATACTCTAATAAAAAGAATTTAAAAAAGGAAAACAATTAAAGTCCTTCACCAAGCTGAATAAGTAGAAAGAGTTAAGAATAAATTCTCAGTCCTCATGTTTGTATTCCTGTTAACCAGACTCTTTAAGATGCAGTTTGTCTTACAGAGGAAAACCTTCTTAGATGGTGATTAAGTAAACAGCCAGATCTTAAGATTTCTGAATATGAGACTGATAGAAAAGAGGAAGTAGAAAGAAGATGAAGTGCAATGCTCAGAATGGACTGAGAAGTAGAGAGGGACTGCAACAATGAGAAATGCTGAATGACAAGTACAGCAGCGCCACTAACATATGTCAAGTGGACAGCTATTTCTGAGAGATTGTCTAGATGATTAAATCGTGTAAGCAGTTTGTAGCTTGCTTCCATGGGAAGCAGACTCTGAGACAGAGATTAGTGTTCAGGGCATTTATTAGGGTGTGCTTTGGGGGTAGGGATAGGAAGGATGGGAAGCAGGATTGGTCAGAGGAAGAAGCTGAGCTGTGATATAATTCCAAAGAAGTTTTCAGCCAGACCCACAGAGAGCTCTGAACTGGGTTAGCTTCGAATTTTCCCCAACCTGGGCAAAAAGATCAGGACTTTACTCTCACATTGTAATTAATCATTGGGTCAGGGTTGTCTGTGCAAGAGGGTATGATGTTGGGTGAGGCAGTATTCTTCAGTCAAGGCAATCTCCAAAGACACCTGAAAGCAAAGGGCCAACTTCCAGCGCCAGTCCTAGCAGCTGAGGGAAATATGCCCTTCCTTTCTGGAGGAAAATCTGAGTGGCATGCCATATAGGGATATAAAAATTTGCCTATTTTGTAGGGTAGTTGTTAAGATTAAATGAGTTAATATGTGAATATCACAAAGAACAGTGTCTGCCACATGTGTAGTAAGCACTGTATAAGTGATTGCTGCCATTTTTCTTATTATCAATGACTGAATGGAGAACATTTATGAGGCTCTGACGGGTTTATTTTGACATGTTTATGGTCATGGTTTAATCAAATGCTGTTCCTAACAGTTTCCAAAAAGAGTAATATTTAATGAATTGAAATGTTTTCTGCATTTCATGTGGAAAAAGAACACACAGAAGAAAAACCTAAATGTTCTTCTAATCTGTTTGCATTCTTCTTGAGTTGGATTTAAATCCTAGGGTTGATCTCAGTTGTCCTGAGGTCTGTGCTTGATCCACCATCCTGCACTCAGTTCAGATATCTTCCGTCATTGCAGTCTGAGAGACATGGTGGAATTGAGCTTAATATCGATTGACATTTGGATTAATTTCAACTTTGGCTTCTATTTACTGCAATCATGGTTATGAACTTGGTCAGGCTCCAGATGCTGTTCTGAAACATAATGCGAGGGTGGGGCTGGTGGAAAGAGGCCATGTTGTACAGGGATGCATGTGTAATTTACACTTATCGTATTTCATAGTTCTTGAATCCAAGGCACAAAGCACTGACCAGTTGGTCTGAGTTCAGGCTCCTGTTTTTGTATCTTGGACTGCAATCCAAACAGAGCTAGCAGTGCTCAGAGTTAAACGGATATAAACTTGTTCAGTTGGCTGATAGTTGGTTCAAACATTTATCTTTCACTTAGAAAAATCTCCCTTGCCTGATGCAGCTATACATCAGTTGTAGAATCATAGTCAGCATTTATCTCTCTCTCTATATATATACACACACCCTTTTCTATGTGGTATTTACAGTGGTGTATGGCAATAAGAAGGCAGAAGAGTTGTTCTTTATTCAGGTCTTCATTTTTAAAGTTTTGAATTCTTCTTTGACTTTGGAAAATCTTTTTATAAGGGTAGCTATAAGGTCTGGATGAACATAGTGATCACCCATGGAGTTCTTTAAAAAAAAAAAATAGAGATAGCTATGCTGTGCCTACTGAATAAATATCTCTTGGGATGGAGATTAGTGTCTTCAGTTTAAAATAGTTCCCCAAATGATTCTTATGCTCATCTAGGATTTAGGACACTGATTTATACATATTTGCTCTTTATGATCTGCTTCTCTAATTAATAATGATAGGTATCATTTTGTGAGTGTCAGGTACTCACACTTTCTCTGCAATGACCCTTTGAATTACATCTTTTATTATTTGCATTTTAAGATGAGTCCAGTGATGTTAAATAATTTGCCTAAGCTCAGTCTGTCTGACTCCAAAGCCTATATTCATTCCACAAATTCATGCAGTCGAGGATGCTTAGAATTCAAGAGAGTGTACTAAAACTCACTGCTAAATTGTTAGGATTATCTACACCCTTTTGCTGATGCTCAGATTACTAATCATCATAGCTCATAAGAGGGCTATTTAATATGTGTAACTTCTTACTATTCCTATGACAAATGCAGTATAGTAAAAACGCACAAGAAAGGAGAAAAATAGTCTTTATTAATTTTTACTATCACTTTTTAAGTCTGAAGCTGGGAAATAATGTATTATTACCAGACACATTAAATAGCCTAGCAAGCAGATCAATAACAAAGTGCAAAGACCACAAAGTCCCCTTTTATCTCTGTCTTTTAGACATATATCAGATTTATCACTGTCCCTGGATGCTGTTCTCCTTCTTAGCTCCTACTAAATTACTTCTCTGTTAGCCCTGTACTGCAGTCTGCCTTCCACTCTCTTAGAGTTTGCCTTTTGGCTGTGTCACCATTATGTTGCTAATGCTGATGCCCCAGTGATCAGAGGGATGATAATCCCCACTGCTTTGTCTAAAAAAGTCAGTGTCATGTAGATCTTCAGTGTTATGTTTTTTCAACTTTCTGTTTCATGATAATGCTCTTCAGTTTATCTTCTCAGGACAAGAAGATGATAATAATTCAGGCAATTGCAATGTATTAAACTACTAGAATATTCTCAAATGCCAGTAGATGTGTTCTTTTCCTTCCCCTGGTTATTTTTTAGGTTGTAGTTAGATGTTGCATAGTTATAGTGAAAGAAAAATGGGAGGCTCCAAAATTAGGTTCCTTAGTTTTACATTCATTTATTTATTTATTTATTTATTTATTTTTAATGTAATCTTTTTGGCTGTGTGTGAGGCATGTAGACGTACCCAGGCTAGGGGTTGAACCCACACCACCACAGCACCCTGAGCTGCTGCAGTGACAACACCGGGTCCTTAACCCACTGTGCCAGAAGGGAACTCTCAGTTTCCTTATTTTTAAAATATTAGCCAAGACTCTTTTTTTTTTTTTTTTTTTTTTTTAGCTTATAATAATTTACCTTAGAAAAAGAAGACCTGTCTTAAAACTCTGTGGCTTTGCTGGGGTTGACCTTATTCAGAAGGCCCTACGGTGTTAATTCAGGTCACAGATAACTGTTACCTACTTGAGCAGTACTTCTGAACAATTTTCTGATTGAATCTGTTTGTGTCTGTATGACACTTTATAGTAAAGCTTTGATTCAGACATATTTATGTGAAGCTGTCATCACATGCTTAAGAATTTCTTTGAATGCTTTGAGTTTGAGCTTATTCAACACAGCTGCTTTAAATAAAGCAAATGTGACCTGAAAACAGGATGAAGGATGAAGCCTGATTGGCCAAAATTGAGTCATATGGTTGCTTGTGCTCAGAGGTGAATCAGGTATTAAGACACACCAGACTGGCAAGAGCTTGTAGTAAAATATACATGCCGTTTAGGGAGGGCAGAGGCATAAACTCCTCTCCATTGGCAAATGGCTTATGGTCCTTATGGGTATAGCAAAGACATAACTGTGTACAAAATCTCCCTTAAGCTTTTTCTTATACAAGACCTCAGGTATTTAACCTGTAGATAAAAAAGCATTCTGAGAGTTTACTATCCCCTCATCCACCAGCATTCTTACAATGATAAGACAGTCCATTACATAAATCATGTCTTATATTCCAAAGTGTCAATATCATCTGAACACACTTACATTAATCAGTTGCTGATAGTTTCCTTCCTCGCTGATAAAATACATCAGTGCACTTAACATGATTTTCTATCTTAGTATGCTCTTTACTCCATCATAACACTTTTCTTTTACTTAGCCATTATTCTTAGATACATTTCTTTCTTGAAAGAGCTCTCCCTAAAGTGTAAAAGCCTAAAGTTCTTGGCTGCTTATTTTAACAGGGGCGTTTCATACATATCTGTGTATCGTTGCAAATTATGTATAATTCTAGTTATCACTTATCCTCATTATTGGTCTTTTTTTTTAATTACTCAGAGTTCAACATTCCTTTCTAAAATTTGTATGCTAGGAGTACTTTGGTTGACTGTCAGAGATGGAATGACTAAACTTAGTGAATTGAGGAAAAAATCAGCTTGACCTGATGGTAGACACATAGGCTGGGAGAGGAGAATAAGATTTTAATACCAGTTATGGTCTACTAACTTAACTCATTTGGCCTTTTCTTGTTCAATGATAAAATGAAGTATTCATTGGAACTAGCTCAGTGGTTTTTAAAAACAGTTTCTTAGAGGAGGAATCCATTCCTTATTTAAGTGGAAAAGTAATGTGTTCTGAAGATATAAGAAATGATGTGATGATTAAAAGTAAGATGACGAGGACCCCTGAGTCTAACCTCCCTTGCTCTCATTCCCTGAAGCTGCTCCTGAGATACATCCATAGAATCCAAAGAAACCAGCATTTAAAATAAAACAACATAAAAGTACCATATCTTAGGTTCTTTCTAAAACCAGTTTTCCAAAGATCTTTTTCAAATCAAAGTGTGCATTCCTAGAAATAAACCCTCCAATCCTCCAATGCTTAGACATCATCGGTTGTTTGCCCTTTAAACCCTCCCCCCAGGGTTCATTGATTGTTTGCTTTCTGCCTTGTTTTGTTTGTTCAGCAGTACAAATCTGTATTCACACAAATGAGAGAATGGGGCCTTTGTGAAGTCAGGCCACCTAGAGAGTATAAAGCATACTTGTAGATCAATGGTTCAAATGATGGCTACGTAGATATTTGGGATGGAGGGTATATGAAGATCCTTATTTTTGCAGGACTGAATGTGAAACATATTTATCTTCCTCCAAGTGCTACGGCAAAGCTCTTTTTCTCTCCTTATTTACAGCTCCCCCCAACCCTTACCCCCTATCCGAGTTAAGGAGCATTGAATGGTTAGCTTGCTTTTCATGGACATTTGTTTCCTAATGTGCGTAACTGAATTTTTGACTGAACTTTGAGCTCTCAGGTAGGATTTAAGTCCTACTTTTCATTTTTATACAGAGCACAGTACAAAGTAGTTTATAAGAAGAGTTACTAGAGAGATAAACATAATGCGTTTCTGTTAAAAACAAAAACAAAGACAACTAAAGGCCCTGACATAAACATTGTTTGACCCAAGGGACTAAAGCATCAGGTTTTTGTTGTTAAGGAGCAAATGTTTATTGGGCTAAATCCTAACATGCGGTTGGAATGTTGAGATTCTAGAAGTTTATGACCCTAAGACATTTTGGGATATAAATTATTTGGAATAAATAAAATCATTGCTTAATTTTCTTAAGCCCCCTTTGACTAGGAATTAACGTTGTGGGATTTTAAAAAAATAATTAGAAAATGTCAGAAGAACATCTTAAAATCACGTATAAGTGAATTCCGACATGAAATGGGGTACATATTATGTATCAGATATAGGAGGAAAAAAAATTTTTTTAAAAAAGTTATTGCTGTATAGTTGACTTAACAGTACTATATTAGTTTTGGGTACATGGCATAGTAATTTGGTTTTCCAATAGATTATGTTCCATAAAAAGTTACTGCAAAATAAGGGCTATAATTCCATGTGCTATATAATATGTCCTGTTGCTCATCTCTTTTATATACATTGTACTTTGTATCTCTGAATTTCATACCCCTAATTTGCCCCTTCCATCTTCCTTCTCTCTTTTGGTAACCAGTAGTTTGTTTTCTATATCTGTGATTCTTTTTCTGTCTCGCATATACATTTCATCTGGATTATTTTTCAGATTCCACATATAGGTAATATCATACAGTGTATGTCTTTTTCTGTCTGATTTACTTCACTAAGCATAATGTTTTCTAGGTCCATCCATTTTGCTGCAAATGGCAGAGTTTCATTCTTTTTTATGGTTGAGTATTTTTCCACTGTATTTATTGTTAATACTAGTTAATATAATTAAAATTACTTTTTAAAGAATCTATGTATCTTCCCTGACCTGAAGGAACTCACTCGAGAAAACATACCTACCTTAATATAAACCACTAGGCCAAGTGGTTTAATAAAAGTGAGAAGCTTTAGTGATGGTTTAAAATCCCGTGAATTTCTGATAATGTCATCTATGCCCTGTACACATACAGGATAGCCTGTAACTACTATCTCTTAGCTTACTATCCTTACCAACTAAAATACTATCCCCTTAATGTTTTTTGGAGTAATTTCTACTGTGGATAGTCATGGGTTGCAATGCCTTACCTCCCAGCAGAGAGCCTGAGAGAAGTCCTTGAAGTGATTTGTATTCAACCAATCAAATTCTTCCCAGAGAATTTTCCCTATTTTCTCTCCCCTTATAAATCGAGTGAGTGAAACAGTGAAGAAGGAATAAATGAAATTTGGGGAGAGCCTGCAGTAGCAGTGTGGAGTACTTGAGGGGTGTCCAGTGGCAGCGTTAAAGAATGTCAGTGGTACAAAGTGCAGGAGTTACAGAGTGATGTTGTTCTTCCCGCTGTCTCACCCCAGAGCTGTCTTAGTTCTTCATTATTTGCCAAGCCAGCCTTTGACTCCCTGAACACTGCTTAAGACAAGCAGAGTTATTATCTATCAATAAGAATTCATGACTGTTAAATGTTCCTAAGATTTTAAAGTTTTATCTGTTTTGCCATGTGGACACATTGAATGGCTTGCATAGAAATGTCTTTGCAACATTGACATTAATTTATATTACATATTTATCATGCACTGCTCATCATTTTATCACGTCATTAGCTGTATTGAAAAAAGTTAACAACGGAATATTAAACATATGTAGTATTGTTGATTAGGTAAAGTACTTCTGTGTCAGAAACTAATCATAATAAAATAATATTAATAATACTGCTATCTTGACTTTGTGAATCTGTTTTAATAGTCCAAGAGGATGAATCTGTGGAGAACATTTGAAATCACATCATTGACTAAATTGTGATGCTTAGGATGCTTGTTCTATGGCAGAGATTTTTAAAGGTCAAACTGAAAATTCTTTTTCTGCCATGACTCGGGATGCAAAATAAAACCCCTTCCAAGGAGATACTATATATCAAAGAGGCAGAGAACAAATCTGGTTACATGGGTAGCAGAGGTGTCATTTCTTGAATAGTGTGACAGAATTGATATTTTTCAGAAATATTTCTTTGTGAAAAAGAACATCTGTGTTTTTAAACATACTTAGATATTTGTAATAGAAGTTTAAAAAATTCTAGTCAGTAAATCTTTCGAAGTCACAAGTTAGTACAAAAAGATTAGGAATGAGGTATACTAGGACAATGAAAGTAACTACACTGGATATAGTAGGATCAAGGCAGGAAGATTTTCATGAATATGGATAAACTAATCTGTAGTGACAAAGAAGTAGAAGTTATCATTGGAACCAAAGGGTATAGTTATTACAATATTTTTACTTGCATTTGGATTTTTTTTTGTTTTGTTTTGTTTTTTTGGCTGCACCCACAGCATATGGAAGTTCCTGGGCCAGGGATAGAATCCAAGTGGCAGGTGCGACCTACATCATAGCTGTGGCAACACTGGATCCTTATCATACTGAGCCAGGCCCAGCATTGAAGCTGTGCCACCACAGAGATAATGCTGGATGTTTAACATGTTGCACCACAGTGGGAACTCCCAAGTTACATTTAGGTTTTAAATGATCAATAAGTTAAGCATGTTGATTTTATTAAGCTAGATTCAAGCATACTCACTTATGTTTTTATTGTTGATTTTACACCATCCTTGACTCTTCCCTTTCCTCGATTAGTACCTATTGATTCTCCTTCATGATTGTCCTACAGTCTTACTTCTGTTTACTTTCAATTCTAATACCTTGCTTTAGATCTTCATTATGTTGCACTTTGTGTATAGCAGTAGCCTTTTGACCAGTTTTAAAATTCCAGATTTTTTTTCCTATGCAGTTTTATGCTATGTAGAGAGTACTACTGCTGAAAATACAAATCTAATATTCATATCTTTCTTTATAATTGTTCAGTAACAATGTATCATTTCAAGATATGGTTCCAAATTCTTTGTGTGACATAAGATGATTCACAAACTAGTTTCTGCTTATTTCTTTTTTCTTTTTTATTGCTTTTTTCTTTTTCCTCCACTAAACTATTGTGCTTTCTTTAGAAGATACCACATCTGTCAACATCTCTCCTACCCATACCTTTTTGCATATATGATTTTCTGAAATTTACTTAGCTATTCTTTATTTCTGTGCCTGCCAAACCTCTTTTTTTCTAAATATTCATCTCAAATATTGCCTCTTATATGAAGTCTCCCAGTTATAAGCACTTCTAAAGTCATAGTGCATTTAGCAAACTGTTTTGATTATCTGATTCTTTTTATCTCTCCCATGGCAGACTTTGCATTTAAGAAACCATACTTTACTGTTTAAATATTTTGAGTATCTAATATAAGACCTGACATATTACAGATTCTCAGTTGTATTTATAGATGAAATGAATATTTTTCCATAAGTGAATGACAGAATTTTCACACACATTAACTTATTTAAAATTTATAAGAAGTCTTTTGAGTTAAACTTTCAATTTTATTATAAATACATTTTCAGTGCTTAGCGGAAGCTTTATATGAATTAAAAATAAATTTGTATATATTAGCTCTTCTAGTAGCAACCCTCTTTTGTAGGCAGGGTAGATATTGTTATATTAATTTACAAATGAGAAAATAGAGAACAGTAATTTAGGTAGGTTTATCCAAAGCCACAGCACTAGTTGGGGGAAGATAATGGACCCAACTCCAAGAGGAGTTTTTTGATATCCAAAGAATCATTTTATTTTTCTACTTCCTCTGTTTACCCTCCACCCTTGCTTCTCTATTTCAGTGTAAATAAGGAGCTTCTGTTACTGCATTTGACATCTAGAGGACTACAGAACTCAAAACCTAGAAATACCAAGTGATCCTTATTGAAGAGTACTAAAGCAACTACATTATGTGGCATTAAATGCAAGGCAGTATTTCCAGCTGTGATATCTTGGATTAGCGATTGTAGTAAAGGCCTTATACAATGTCTTCAGAGAGATGTAATTACAATCTTAGAGTCAGACTTGGAAGAAATCTTTGAATTTCAACTCCCGCCTTTAATTCTTGAGTGACCTTTCTCTCACATTTAGAATTAAAGAGATTAAATAAAAAGAAATGGTTTTATCTATTTTCTTTAATAGTGGAATTATTTTTTTAATTAAACTTTAAATTTTTAAAAAAAATTGGCAGTTGTTTGAAAATAATCACTTAAAGGAAAAAGGAAATTATATTGCATAAATATTGCCAGAAAAAATGTATTTTAGGATATGGAATACATTCATATGTTTTTAGTTTTATAAATGGAAAACTTAGATTTACATTTCTTTATTTTACATAAATACCTCTAAGATAGCTCATAAGCTGTGAAAAGAGATGTTCTTATTCTTATTTGGCCTTAGTTACATAGAAACCACCAGCATTTCTAAATAATCATTTCATTACTTTTAATTACTTGGAGGGATTTATTTTGTCATAAAAATATGCGAGTTTACAATAATGAGAAGAGCGTGGGTGGGTTGAGAATGAAAGTGTGTTTAAATTGTGACTGTGCCATCTCTTGGTCCTGTCATTGAACAATGCATTTAATCTTTCTGAGACTGCATTTCCTCACCTGTAAAATGGAATTCTAATATCCTCCCTATATCAGATCCCTTGTAGTATAAACATCCTGACAATATGAGCTAGGTTTTGTCCACCACTCTGTCCTTAGTATTAATGACTAGAGATTGTCATGAAGATGAGGTGAAACAGTGCATCATGAATGCTGAAGTCATTTAAAAATTTAAGTCATCATTCTTATATTGATACTTATTTCTGTTAGGTGGAAAAGAAAGCAGAATCTGTAAATCTGAGGCACTATCTAGAGTGCTTGGTTTTCGTAAAAGGATTTAAACATCTAAAAGGCTAATGATGTTTCTCTGCTGTGAGCTTTCTTATGTATGTCTTCTACACATGGACGGAAGTTACTGAAAGTTATAAACCATGGTGGGATTTTTATTATGTCATAGTGTAATTGGGTCTTAGAGCAAGTGTACTTATATTACTTAGTGTTATCAAATTAGCCTTCAAATTTTCCAGCAGTATATATTTTCACCATCATTGTGTAAGTATTTCCTTTATGTGATCCTTTACAGTACTTGGTAATCTCAGAGCAAGGCCCCCTGTTTGCTTTGTGGTTGCCACAGTCCTGCAAAGTGTAGGTTTTTCTCCCCAGTTGGGGGAAAGAATCCTCCAGGACTATTTCTGAGCTGTGTTTCTGACCTGCGGAATGAGGTAAAAGGGATTTCAGTACTCCCAGTGGGAAAGGAGTTATTGAGTATTCCTCCACTGGAGCTCTCACCTGTAAGTGTGCTCTCTTGTGTTACTTTTCGCGTGTAATGGGGGCTTACAAAGTACATTGTTGTTGGTACTGCTATTGGCCCCACCTTAACCATGGGTATGTTGGTTATTGGCCTCGTTGTGTCTTAGGTGTTGTTTTCATCTGGCCACTAGTGCTGATCTACTAAGGTCAGGATCCGGGACTGTAGTACTTATGCTTTGGGAGCTATGGAGTCAGCTCCGACTCTGGCCTGGTCTAAATCGAACGTGTACACATCCACAAATCCCACAGCTATTAAAGCCAGACCCCTTTCACCTGCAGAAGCACTTGTCATTCAGATGTTACACCAGTGCTTACTTTATGAGGTCAGCAGTGGAGGTGTAAATCTGTGGGTCACATGTCTGGGAGAAGAGGTTTCAGCTCTTTCCCCTCATTGGCAGGGTCCTGGGGCTTAACCGTAATTTCAGCACTGCCTCTATGTGTGAGTAACCCACTGGTGATTTCTCCCAAGGCAGCAGGTGTATAGGGGGCCAAATGGGAAGTGACTGCTCTGGAGGCAGCAGGTACACAGTGCGTAGAGTTGTGATGAATGTATGTGGGGAGATGGGGCATGGCTAAGATCAGGACACACAAAAGCCTGCTCCAGGTGTGAGGGGGGTGGTGCTGTGATAGGGGCACCGTTCAGCTCAGGCAGTCCCGTACAGGTGGGAGCCTCCCCTAGACTTTGCAGAGACGGGGACCTGTGTGGAGAAGGAGGTTGTAATGGTGACTCTGTCCCTCACACTCCACCTTACAATGGCATTTGGCCTTTGTAGCAGCCAGGCCACCTCTCTGAATATTCTTGGTTCGGGTGCTCTGCCCTCCCACTCCTCCATGCTGTCTCACACAGCCAACAACTGTCCTCGCCTCAGGACTGTCCTTATAACCCCACATTCCAGCACTCAGCCCAGCCCTTATCTGAAGACTCATGTCTCAGGCTTGGGGGCACAGGGCATTTGCACTTCTGTGTATGTCTTATTCCATTCTGCTGGCCACAGACTGGCTGTTGTGCTTTCCTCAGAGCATCTGAAGCTCCTTTTCTGCCCCAGCTGATCTCCCCACTGGTGAGGGGGACTCCCCCAGGTTGGCAGTCTCTTCTCTCCTTCAGCTTTCTCCCTAGATTACAGGTCCCAAGCCACTTTGACGTCTTTTTTTGTTTTTTCTCTTAAATCCTACCCTGTAACATGGAGAGCCCTTTTGCCCTTTCTGATGTTTGAGATTTTCTGCTAGTGTTAAGTAGATGTCCTGTAAGGACTGTTCTATTTATACATGTATTTCTGATGTATTTCCACCATCTTCTCCCTATTATAGTTTTTAAGTAACAAAAGTTTTTATATCTTCTAAGCCAAGCCCTGCCTCAACTCATTTTGCTTTTTCTCCAAAATGTCTTGTTATTCTTGGTACATTGTAATTCCATATGGATTTTCAAATAACTTAAGATTTCTGCAAGGAACTGATTGGATTTTGATTAGAATTCCATTGATTAATTTGGCAAGAATTGACATTTTTATAAAATCAACTTTTCTTTGATATATTTTCTAGTCATTTAGTCTTTGATGTATTTCATTGAAGTGCTATGTATGGTTATCTCTGTATGTTGTTGAAAAATCTTAGTCAAATTTTCCTTAGATAATTTATATTTCTATATATATAAATCAGCACAGTAAATTATATATTTAATCATTATATTATACTTTTGCTAGTATTTGAAAATGCTGAGTGTTTTGGGGGGAGGCCCATCCACAGCAAAAATGCTTTGTTTTGATTGTTATTTATATACCTAGTAAAGAGTGATTTCTTCTACTAATTTTAATAATTTGTCTGTAAACCCTTTTCTTTTTTCTTGTTTTGTCTTTTTTAGGGCCGCACCTGTGGCATGTAGAGTTTCCCTAGCCTGGGTCTAATCGAGCTGTAGCTGCCGGCCTATGCCACAGCCACTGTGATGCAGGATTCGAGCTGTGTCTGGGACTTAACACCACATCTCACAGCAACACCGGATCCTTAACCCACTGAGCGAGGCCAGGGGTCAAACCCACATCCTTATGGATGCTAGCGATGACAGGAACTCCCTTTTTTTTTTTTTTCTTTCATTTATACAGTCTTAATATGGACCACTATGTTCATTTTAGTATTATTTACAACAGCCAGGATGTGTAAATAACCTATGTGTCCAGAATTTGGTGAATGGATAAAGAAGATGTGTTATGTGGTAACTTGAATACTACAGAGCCATACAAAGGATAAAATCTTAACATTTGTGATGACATTGATAAATTTTGAGTGCTAAGTAAAATTAGAAACAAATTTCATCTGATTTCACCTATATGTGGACATGAAAAATAAAACAGACAAAACTCATACTCAAAGGTACAGAGAACAGATTTGTGGTTGCCAAAAGGCATGGGGTTGGAGGCCCAAAAGCGATCAAGAAGTGTAGATCCCAAAAGGGATCAAGAAGTTTAGACTTCAGTTAAAAAATAACTAAGTCATGCTTATGAAATATAGTCCATTATGTTGAAATAACTTCTTGTGGTGACAAATGGTAACCAGACTTACTGTGGTGGTCATTTCACAGTGTATATAAATGTTGAATGACCATGTTTTATACCTCAAAATACTATAATATTGTTTGTAAATTATATCTCAATAAAAATGCTAAAACCTGAGGGAGTCTGTAGTTCACTATTTGATATGGCATTTGTTATAGGCTAACAGTAAATATATTTCATCAGGTTATGGAAATTCCCTTTTATTTCTAGTTATTTCTAATAGTTTTTAAAAGTAAAAATAAATTATATTTTTTACTAAATACTTAAGTACACATTTAAATGAAAAACCATCACATTTTTTCTTCTTTTATCAATAAAGTATTTCTTAAATTAAGTGTTTAAATTCCAAGCTAGGTAAATCTGGGTATTTGACCTGGTTCCTGCCTCTACTCAGTGTGATCTTAGGAAAGTTTATTAACCTCTCTGATAGTCAGTGTTATCATCTGTAAATTAGGGATAATATAAAAAATTTGCTCTGCTCTTTTTGTCTTTTTTTAGGGCCACACCCATGGCATATGGAAGTTCCCAGGCTAGGGGTCCAATCAGAGCTGTAACCAAAGGCCTACACCACAGCCATAGCAACTCCAGATCCCAGCCATGTCTGAGACCTACACCTCAGCTCACAGCAACACTGGATCCTTATCCTACTGAGTGAGGCCATGGATCGAACCTGCATCCTCATGGATACCAGATTCATTTCTGTTGAGCTGTGACGGGAACTCCAACTTTGCTGTACTATTGATGACTAAATTACAATGAATATAAAATCTCTTAAGTCTTAGACTTTTCGAATTCAGTCAACATTAGCTCACTTTCCCTCATACTTTATAGATGTCTAATAAACTCCAAAGTGAAAAGCCATTTAAAATTTTTGGTGGGCTTAGTGCTAAGTGTTTACAATACTGTTTTGTTAGATAAGTTTCAAAATAAATTAAAAACAAAACAAATAAAAGCATAAAGAGCGTCTGTTATACCCCTGGGCCATAAAATGAAATTAATCAGGATACTACCGATGTAAATGAATCATACAAATGACAAAGTAAAAGATTTCAAATATAGAATGTCTTGAAAGATGTTGCCATAACGAAAGCTCAGATACTCCTCAAACATATTTGAGATTGACACATCATGCCAATAAATAAAAGCTATGTAAAACTGCATTGCTATTGGATGGCTTAAAAGAAAAAGAATTCACTTTTCTACTGCCCCCTTATATTTTTCTCAGCAGTCAACAATGAAAATAACCAGGTGTTTTCTGTTGCCAATCAACAAAATTTTGGCTTTTTATGTATTGTTTAAAGGAGACAGATTTTCAAGTATCACATTCAATATTTGTCTTTTTCTTTTATCTTATTGACATCAGTAGGTTACTCTAGTGTTTTATCACTTAATTAAGAAATAGCTTTCATTTTTTTAATTGGGAGAAATATTAAAGTATAGTTGATTTAGAATGTGCCTTCATTTTTTTCTGTACAGAAAAGTGACCCAGCCACCCATACATACCCCCCTTTTTTTTTTTCATGTTCCATCAGGTTCCATAATTACAGTTCCTGTGGTGTACAGCAGAGCCCCATCATCCATCCATTCTAAATGTAACAGTATGCATCTTCCAACCCCAAACTCCCTGTCAGCCACCCTCTCTCCCCACTGCCCCCTGGCAAACGCAAGTGTTCCCCCATGTAAGTGATATCATATGGTGTTTGTCCTTATCTTTTTGACTTCACTTAGTATGAGAGTCTTAGTTCCATCCATGTTGCTGCAGATTGCATTATCCTGTACTTTTTATGGCTGTATAGTATTCCATCATGTATATGTACCACATCTTAATCCATTCATCTGTTGATGGACATTTAGGTTGTTGCCATGTCTTGGCTATTGTGAATAGTGCTGCAGTGAACACAGGGGTGCCTGTACCTTCTTCAATGAAAGTCTTTTCCAGATATATGCCAAGGAGTGGGACTGCTAGCTTGTGTTTTGGTTGTATATTTATTTTTCTGAGGTACTTCTGTACTGTTTTCCATAATGGTTGTACTAATTTACATTTCCACCTACAGTGAATGAGGGTTCTCTTTTCTCCAAATCTTCTCCAGCATTTGTTTTTTGTTGACTTGTTAATGGTGGCCACTCTTAAATGTTTTGTGTTGGTACCTCTTTTTGTCTTGTTAATGATGGCCATTCTAACTGGCATGAGGTGGTATCCTGTAGTTTTGATTTGTTTTTCTCTAATAATTAGTAATGTTGAGCATTTTTTCATGTGCCTGCTGGCCATCTGTGTGTCTTCTTTGGTGAAATGTCTATTTAGATCTGCCCACTTTTCGATTGAGTTTTTTTGTAGTTGTCATCGAGTTATATGAGTTGTTTGTATATTTGGAGATTAAACCTTTGTCTGTTGAATCACTTGCAAAAATTTTCTCCCATTCTGTGGGTTGTATTTTTTTTTTTAATGGTTTCCTTTGCTGTGCAGAAGCTTTTGAGTTTAATCAGGTCCCACTGGTTTATTTGTGTTTTTATTGTCATTATTCTAGGAGGTTGATCAAAGAAGATGTTGTGCTCTTTATGTCAAAGAGCATTCTGCTTATGTTTATCTATAGGACTTTTATAGTGTTCGGCCTTACATTTAGTTCTTTTATCCATGTTGAGTTTATTTTTGTGTATGGTGTTAGAAAATGTTCTAATTTCATTCTCTTACATGTGGCTGTCCAGTTTTCCCAGCACCACTTGTTGAAGAGACCATGTTTCCTCCATTGTATGTTCTTGCCTCCTTTATCATAGATTATTTGACCATAGGTTCTTGGGTTTTTATCTGGGCTTTCTAGCCTATTCCATTGATTTACATTTCTCTTTTTATGCCAGTGCTATACTGTTTTGATGATTGTAGTTTTGTAGTATAGTCTTAAGCCGGGAGTCTGATTCTTCCCGTTCCATTTTTGTTTTCTTTTAAATATTGTTTTAAATATTTGAGGTATTTTGTTTTCCATACAAATTTTAAAATATTTTGTTCTAGTTCTATAAAGAATGTCATTGGTAATTGGATAGGGATTACACTGAATCTGCAAATTGCCTTAGGTATTATTGTCATTTTGACTATATTGATGCTTCGAATCCAAGACCATGATGTATCTTTCCATGTATTTGTGTCATCTTTTATTTCTTTCATCATCATCTTACAGCTTTCAGAGTACAGGTCTTTTGTCTCTTTAGGTGGTTTATTCTGAGGTATTTTTCTTTTTGATGTGATGGTAATTGGTGTGGTTTCCCTAATTTCTCTTTCTGATCTTTTGTGTTTAGTATATAGAAATGCAATCAATTTCTGTGTTTTGATTTTATATCCTGCAGCTTTACCAGATTCATTGATGAGCTCCAACAGTTTTCTGGTAGTGTCTTTAGGATTTTCTAGGTGTAGTATCATGTTATCTGCAAACAGTGCTAGTTTTACTTCTTCTTTTCCAATTTGAATTCCTTGTATTTCTTTTCTTCTCTGATTGCCATGGGTAGGACTTCCAAAACTATGTTGGATAACATTGTTGAAAGCAGACATCCTCGTCATGTTCCTGATCTTACTGGAAATGCTTTCAGTTTTCACCATTGAGAACATACTAGCTGTGTGTTTGTCATAAATGACTTTTGCTATATTCATGTAGTTCCCCTCTATGCCCACTTTCTTGAGAGTTTTTATCAGAAATAGGTGTTGGATTTTGTCAAAAGCTTTTTCTGTGTCTATTGAGATGATCATATTTTTATTTTTCAGTTTGTTGATGTTGTGTATCACATTGGTAAATTTGTGGATATTGAAGAATCCTTACATCCTTGGGATACATCCTACTTGATCACAGTGTATGATATTTTTAATATATATTTGGATGTGGTTTATTAATATTTTGTTGAGAATATTTGCATCTATGTTTATCAGTGATATTGGCATGTAATTTTCTTTTTTATGATATTGTCTGGCTTTGGTATAATGGTGATGGTGGCTTAATAGAATTGTGCTTGGGAATGTTTCTTCCTCTGTAAGTTTTTGTAAGAATTTCAGAAGAAGCGGTGTTAATTCTTCTCTGAATATTTGATAGAATTCAGCTGTGAAGCATGAGGTCTTGGACTTTTGTTTTTTGGAAGTTTTTAACTCATATTTTCAATTTCAGCATTTGTGATTGGTCTATTCATATTTTCTATTTCTTCCCAGTTCAGTCTTTGTAGGTTATATCTTTGTAAGCATCTGTACCTTTCTTCTAGGTTGCCCATTTTATTGGCATACAGTTACTCATAGTAGTCTCTCATGACCCTTTGTATTTCTGTGGTGTCAGTTGTAACTTCTCCTTTTTCATTTCTAATTTTATCTATTTGAAACATCTCCCTTTTTTTCTTAATGAGTCTGGCTAGAGATTTATCAATTTTGTTGATCTTTTCAAAGAACCAACTTTTGATATCATTGATCTTCTCTATTGTTTTCTTTATGTTATTAATTTCTTCTCTAATCTTTATTATTCACTAATTTTGGGCTTTGTCTATTCTTCCTTTTCTAAATGTTTAAGGTGTAAAGTTAGTTTCTTTGAGTTTTCCTTCTTTCCTGAAATAAGATTGAGTTGCTATAAACTTACCTTTCAGAACTGTTTTTGCTCTGTCTCATAGATTTTAGATTGTTGTTTCTTTATTGTCATTTGTCTCTAAGTATCTTTTAATTTCCTCTTTGGTTTCTTAAATGATCCATTGTTTGTTTATTAGCCTGTTATTTAGCTTCCAGGACTGTTTTTTTTTTTTTTT